>JAKTWC010000073.1:0-73081 GCA_030560865.1 Nadsonia starkeyi-henricii
AGAAATAGAGAGAAATAGAGAGAAATAGAGAGAAATAGAGAGAAATAGAGAGAAATAGAGAGAAATAGAGAGAAATAGAGAGAAATAGAGAGATAGAGAGATAGAGACAGTTACAGGCCCCCGCTTGGGGCGCGTAAATGTAAATGTCGCTGGCGGCCGATGAGACGCTGCGATGGGCTCATTTGTCTCATTCTACCTTATTGTGCCGGACCTCCGCTGCTAATTGGCCCAAGCCCTCCACAGGCGTGTAATGTACACACACATATACTCCCCTCTCCCGCGCTTGAACGCTTTGCACTTGGCATAATCTCTGGTCCTCTCGTCTGCCATCTTTGGATAATAGTCAGATTGGCCTTGGAGCCATGAATGAGCAGGCGCCTAAGCTGCCCCACAGCGCAGTAATCTCGGCCCCCCCTCCGGTTTAGCTTAATTAAGTAACCATTTTAATGTTTGCAGTAGACTGGGCACGCCCATCCGGCGATTATAATGATATTTAAAGGATAAATTACTATATATATATATATATTTGAGTCGATTTTTTTCTTTTCTTTTCTTCTTCAAGACGTTGTCCGACGACTTGTGCACCCACAGGCAAACCTTCCATCTTAACTGGATTATAGTAGTTGTAAAGCAATTTAGGAATACCATTGAGGCCATTGATCTTGAAATCCTCTCGTAAGATATCCTTGGTTCTATCCACCTTGGTAACGGGCATCACGCCCACACTTTAATCGAGTAAATTATACAAAAACGTATAATTAACCCATCATGGTAAATACTGTAATTTCAGTCAAGTCGCGAAGGAGCCATTATTATTATTAATTTTTTACCAAATATCAAATCTTTTAAATTAATACTACCGCCATGGGAACCAGAGATCTATTGAGCGATTCCCGGGGCTATAATAGGGGCTGGAGGACCTGAACTCAACAATTCCATAACCTTGAGCACAGGCGGGGGAAGGGGTAATAATACCATCATGTCTAATTACACCTACACCGCGCAAACATAGGATTTCATATCCACAATAAACTTAAGGAAAGAATTTCAAATTGCCTGAGGTACGAATCATGGGTGAATAAATCGCGGGGATACCCTCTTTTACCGGGAATTTGAGTTATTTTTCCCGTTCGAGGGAATCGAGACGACGACCCAACAGCGGAGTAAGCCTTAACATGAATTTACCGGCCCAAGTCTTGGGGTGGTTTTTTCATGAATTATTAAGAAAGAAATTCTATTAAGAATTTTATTTTTCTAGTTTTATTTTTTATTTAATATTAGCCATATCCTTTTTTTTTCGCCATCTCTTGGAGCCCAACTAATCCGGCTCCTTTGGCGCACACCACTCGCACACCACTCGCACGTAAACAGCGGCTAAATTATAACGTAATCGAGGAGCGTGGAGTGTGTTTGTCCGTTCATGCCCCGCGACACCCACCCCCCACATCCCCCCCCAAAATTAAAGCCGGGATTCTTACACACACATCCTCTTCCCGCCCCACACATACTTAGGCATAAACCATATCCAAGCCTTTACTTTAAAGCGAACCTAATTAGATTTTTTTAAAAATTGCAGTTAAACATCTGCCGTCAATACTATTATATATAGATCTACATCTTTATGGGTTTTTTTCTGGGGGAGAACGTTTCTTTTTTTTGATTCATAAGACATGTATTTTTAAACTTTTTAAACTAAAATATATTATCAAGATAGATAGATTTCAGTGATAGAGAGAGAGGAAATAATTTGATATTGATACTACCGAGGTCATAGGAAATGCAATTTAAAAGTTCAGCAGTAAAATTATCTAAACCATTTTGGGGGGGGGAGGGAGGTGGGTTTGTTTTTCATTAATGCTTTCAGAGTGAGAATTACACTTTTTATCTCTTGTAGACAACACCGTTATCTCTAAGGGAATCTTCAACTAAAGCCATGGCTTCCAAGACTAATTCTTCTTGTAAACGCTTACCAATGACTTGAACACCAAGGGGGAGACCGTCTTGCTTGGCGGCATCGTAACCCTTGTAAACGTGTTGGGCGATCTTGTTAAGCTTGGAGATCTTGAAATCAGAGGGGAGACCATCTTGAGTCTTATCAACACGAGTAACGGGGAAAACACCGGCGGTGAAATCTAATAAATTGTAAAGGAAGGTGTAATTACCACGGAAGAGAGGGTTAATGGTATCCTTGTGGGGGAAAGCAGGAGTAGGATGGGGGACAGTAAGTAAGAAATCAATACCAGCTTCTTCCCAAGCATCGTTAAAGGCACCCTTGTAAGCTTCACGTTCGGCGACAAGACCCCAACGTTCAATAATGGTCTTCTTGTTGTAATCACGGATAAGGGTAGAGGTAACAACATCACCCTTAAAGTAGTAAAGGTACCAAGCCCAAACCTTCTTAACCCAACGGGGGAGAATTTGGAGCTTACGGCCGGCTTCAACACCAGAATCATTATTTTCACCAGTCATACGGAGCTTAAGGGCGATTTCATTAGCATCTTCAGCGAGTAATTGGGAAGCGATACGAAGGCCTTGAAGAGGGGAAGGAGGACAGAATTCAATAATTTCGTGACCCTTCTTACGGAGGGCATCAACAGCTAATTGAAGGGCACGACTACAGGCAGGGGTAGGAGTAACAACACCATCATCACGAATAACACCAACCTTAAGGGCACGATCCTTAGGTAAAGTATTTTCAGAATCAGTTCTCCAGGGGATAGGGTGACAAGTGAAATCGTAGTTCCAGGGCTTCATATCGACAATGGTCTTGAGGAGAAAGGCACAATCAGCAACGGTAGAGGCCATAGGCGAGTAGACGGCGGGGATACCTTCGGAACCGGGGACGGTGGAAGTGTTACCAAGTTTAGGGACACGACCAGTTGAACATCTAAGAGCAACGGAACCACAGAAATGGGAAGGAGTACGAACGGAACCAGCGACATCGGTACCAACCCCTAAACGGGAACCACCGAAAGCTAAAAGAGCGGCTTCACCACCGGTTGAACCACCGGCGGAGAAACCGGCAACGTGAGGGTTATCGGTATAACCCCACATATCGTTACAGGATTCAAACGACATAAGGGTAAAGGGGACATTAGTCTTAACAAAGGGGATACCACCGGCATCCTTAAGAAGTCTAATAAGAGGGGCATCCTTTTGGATAGGCTTGAAGGATCTGGCGGCGTAACCGAGACAAGAATCGTAACCGGCAACGCCACAGGTATCCTTAAGTGAGATGGGGAAACCGGCAAGGGGGAGCGAGGTATTGACGCTGTCGGACCACTTTTCAGCATCCTTAATCATGATTTCGGTCAAGGGGTTACAGTGACGTTGGGCGTTAAGGGCTTGCTTACCGTAAGCGGTAAGAATTTGACGGGGCTTGATCTGGCCATTGTGGACTTGTTCAATGACTTCCGAGGCGGGCTTAGATAAAAGGTCCAATTCCAAGGCGGTCAAGGGACGGTTATATTCGGGCAAGTCGGCGATACGCGCCTCACGCTCGGCCTGCTTGGCGTGGGTGATGGAGCGGGAGGAAAAGTAGGAGGTGACGAAAGACATTCTCTTGAAAAACTGGCCAGAGGATGACTACTGAGAAAGGAAGAAAGAAACAGTGAGACTTGGAGCGAGTAGCGGGCGAGGCCGGGGCCTTATATACGGGCGCCGGGGCCTGGCCGGGTCTTATCGTATCGCGGGAGTCTGTGGGTCCGTTATGGTTTGTGTTGCGTGGGGCGGTGGGGTTTCCCGCGGGGTCGGCCGCCGCAATTGGCGGGATTGGCTGCCGATGTTGGAGTCAGCGTCACTGAGTCCACCGTGCCGTTTCGGAGTCCGCCACCGAGTCAGGCTATCCCGAGTCAGCGCGTGCTGTCGGTGTCCGACGTATCACGGGACCCCCCGATTATGCATTATATGCCCCTGTATATTATTTGCCCCAGCGGGCGCACTCCGATCTAGCTACCTCTTACTCTGTGCTCTCTACTATGCTACTATGCTCTCTACTATGCTACTATACTCTCTACTATACTCTCTACTATACTCTCTACTATACTCTCTACTATACTCTCTACTATACTCTCTACTATACTCTCCATCCAGCTCATAATGTAGTCATTTTACAAAAGAATTTCTTTTTTTAGAAAAATAAACAAACCCCACAAATCAACTGACGGGCTTAAACCTAGATTATCCCAATTTATTAGTTATTACTACTTAGGCTCGATATAATTACCTAATCGCCGACCTTTAAAGCTCATGCAACACCGCATCTCTACCGAAATTAGTCAACCGGTAGCGTGAGAAATAGTCATCACGATTAATATAGGCTCCACACATTCGTCTAGATCCCACAAAGGCCTTTCGACCGTGTAATACGCGCCAATTATCAAAGATTAACGCCCGACCCGGCACCAATTGTACCACATACTCTATTTCGGGTCTAGTCAAGACCGCATACCAATCTCGAATGGCATCGTAAAACTCCACCACACTAACCCCATCTTTATCATCATCCGACATCGAGGACCAATGGTCCATCACCGAACGATCATCGTTATTCCAACGCACCTGAATTAATTCTCCCGAATATGGATGATGCTCAAATACGGGTCTTGGATAAGATGGCACAATACAAACCCCATCCTCGCCCGCACTGTGCGCGGGGATACCCACCCGCGATAACACCCGATAAGCCTCTGGTGATTCTTGTTTGAGTAATGCCGCCGCATAGAACCCATCAACCAATCTCGTCTCACCACCCAAATTGTCTATATCATCCCCACTGCCCTTGATTGGCGAATGGTGTAACAAGTGGAATAATTGAAGACCTGGGGGATCTGACCAGTATGTACCGTCAGTATGAGACCCGAGATCTAGATTGGTATAGGCGGTATCATTTTTGGCTAAATCGGCGGTAAAGGCCCAGAAGCCACCATAATGGGTGGGCCGAATATACGCTAATCGTTCGACGAGTTCCTGCGTTGCCGATTCTCCAATGGCATTATCCGAGGGCGAATCCGTAGCACCAAAGGGTACATTGTCAATAAAACAACAACCGTATTGATGGATAAGACGGGTCCAACGTGCGACGCCCGTGGAATCATTCGGGTCAGCAAGCATGATTTCCTCGAATTTAATCTCGGGCATTGACTTTTCTAATTTAGCCACATCCCAGTAGATTTGTTTATCAACCGTGGCCTTGATATTTATAGTCTTGGGGTCTAATCGCGGCGCATAAGAGTGTTGACGAAGCCAGGATACATTAAATTTAGTTTCATGATCATCGAGCCAAACTATGCATACCAATTGATCGTCACCGAGGCCATCATTCACTGATACGGCCTTGGCTTGAATATCGCGGAGAATACTAAAGGTGTTCAAGAGTCGCTGTTTGGTCTGAGGGTGATAATCGCTCGCGCACTGACAGGCATCACGTAACCAAATATTATCGTATACCGAAGTAATGCCGTCTACCCAGGTGATATAAACTTTGGCTTCGTCGAATCGGGTTTGAATCATTTTAAAAATAGTTGAGTGTGGGTTAAAGAAAATATAGAGACGTACGATAAGCAAGATAGTCTCATATCATGAGATGAAATGCAACTGCCTCGGCCGGGGGCTTTCTAAATAGTGAATAGGCTGACTGTACACTATATATGAACGTATATATTTACAACTCCCAATCGGGAGCCTTCGAAAATCATTGTCCGCGAGCCTCGCGATTTCAGTCGATTCGATCTCAGCCCAGGATATTCTGTCACTGAAACCAAGACCATATATTATCAGAATAACCCGCAAGATATGTCTGAACCTACCCCCTTGGTAGATGTTAATGATAACCGTAGTAGCAGTGATGACATCTATAATTCTCCTAGCGAAGTGATCGTCCCCGCGTCGTCCCTCGCGCAGCCCTTACCTTCATCATCGCTGCAGGACGTGTGCTTGCCAAATCAAACAACCAACGACGACCCCGTTGAAGATATCGGGCAGAGTACTATTCTGACCACCGGAGAAGGACTCGATGACACTGTCGCTGATCCTGCATTGGTAGTTGAGAAGAAGAAGACGGAGGAAACTGAGATCGAAGCCCTGCCAGCGGTTGTTGTGTCTGCTCCTAAGCCTACCATGTCCCTAGCGGCCGTGTTAGAAAATCACGATAACTTTCAAGTACAAGACGAAAAATCGTTAGATGCTCGAATTCCAACCGAGCCGCTGGTTTCTCAAGATATGGAAGTGTCAGAATCAAATCAAGATGCCAGTGAGGATATTGTAGGAAATTCAGAATCTTTAAATACGGTCGAAGAAGCAAAGAACTTAGAACCCCAACAAGAAGATAAAGATATATTTGAAACCCAACGAAACGAGGCCGAAAAGACAGAACCTCAAGGCATTACTGAAGACCAGGAATTTTTAGAATCTAAACCTGAAACTACCAAAGATATACGCGAAACAAAGCCCGAAGTTGATGGGAAGCACCCCAGGGCCTCGAGAGAGCAAAGTCAGAGATTATCGTCTGTGGCGAAGACGCCCACTAGAACAGTAACGACGACGCCAGCTAGTACAGTAAAGACGACGTCAGCTCCGACCACAAATAATACCCAGAACGTCACAACAAATCGCCCCTCCAGGGTATCACCTAATAATATAAAACCACCTACCAATTCCTGGTTATGGCGACAGAGTGAAATCATGGCCACCACTCCCTCAAGACGTGATGGTATTTCGGCGTCTGAAGAAATGGTTCGTCGATCCAAGGGTGCCAACTTTATCATTCAAGTTTGTCTATTACTAAAATTACCCTCTATGACCATCTATGCAGCGACGGAGTACTTGCAGCGGTTCTACCAACGATTTTCGCTCAAATATTATCAAGAGTATGAGATCGGCGCCACTTGTGTCTTATTGGCGACTAAGATCGAGGAAACTAACCGGTACTTGCGTGATATCGTAATCGCGGTTGTAAAAGTGGCCATGAAGAATTTTAAGTTATTAATTACAGAGCAATCTAAGGATTTCTGGCGCTGGCGTGATGTGATCATCTACATGGAAGAAATCTTACTTGAGGGTCTTTGCTTTGACCTTAATTTAGAATCACCTTTTACTTATTTGGAGAAATATGTCGAGCAACTAGAAATCAATAATGTCGCCGTGTTATGTAAGTCAGCATGGGCATTTGTAAATGATTCAGCTCGGACTTATTTAAGTATTGTGTTTCCTGCCAACATTATCGCTGGTGCAGGTCTCTACTGGGCTGCCAAGTACAATAACACCCACTTTAAAATACCAAAAGCGTTGGAACAACAATCTCTGGCCAATTATCCTAATGAGCCCGTTACTTGGTTACAGGGGTTGGGCTTATCGCGTAATGACGTCAAAAAGTGTGTGGCTGCCCTAGTAAAGTTTTACGAAGATTTGCCTATCTTGAAGGAGGTTGGTGCTACGTATAATAAACGTCATCTGGAAAAGGGCGAGGATCGTGAAAGCTCGGACCGTAAACGTAGAGCCACTACTGATTCTAGGCCTTCATCTGAACCCGCCGTTAAGCATGCGAGATTGTAGTTGAATTGTGTATGCTTTTCTGTATTTTTAATCTAATATAATAATGTGTTTTCACTTTTTTTTAAATCTATTTATTATCATTTGGGTTTTTATAAATATTTCTTCTTTAGTTTTGGCTGAATATTTGGTGCGGCCATCACAACTGCATGCCAAACCTCCCAGTTTATAACTTCATACCTGCAACATTCGACCCATATCGTAATAAGGATCAGGGTCAGAAATGACCAAAATGACTAGATTGGAATCCAAAACTACTACCGGATCCACACAGGAACACGATAATAAGGTAAACTCACCGGATAATTCCAGTAGTCAACGTGATCAATTATTTCCCGGTATCACTAGTCGCCATAATTACAATACCACATTATACAACGCTGCCTCCACACTAGCCCATCAACCCTCTACTTTAGACCTTTCTTCTCTTGGTAACGAGATAGATATAAGCCTCAATTATAATACACAACAATCAAATAAGGATGACAGCATAATAATGGATAGCGATGATACAAATCTTCGTCGATTGCTAGAGCCACCGTCGATACCGGATGATTCGCTGGAAAAGATTTTGAATGGTGCAAGAAAGACCGGATCTGTATTTGAAATACAAGCCCAGAGTGATTCTGAGTTTGATATTACTGGTGATTTCAATGAGGCATCACCTGCATCGTCTAAGTGGTTTACTCTCCAATCCCCGGAAATCAGCAGCAGTCCCGTAAATGGACTGGGCACATTATCTCAAGCTACTCAACAAGAGGCTCGCAAGTCTCAAAGCATGCCCAATAAGAACAACTTAATCGCCAATACTGACTACGCTTATGGTACACATAAGCGAATATTAAAGATTCGAGATAAAAATGCGATAATAGAACCGCCAGTTATAAATGCCATTGATAATAATAGTAATTCGTCACAGGTTTCAGATCAGAATAGTCCAAGTAAATTCTGTGAAGCCACTCAGTCGGACCCTAACGCTCATATTATGCCACCTCTTGTGACAAGAAATCGAGTACGGGTTCTGGGCGTATCCACCCACGAGACCCGTGTGATCACTCGCACACACAAGAATCTCACTGCAATTGAATCTATATCACCTACTATTGAGCCGGAATGGCCAAAAACTGAACAAAAATCTCTTAAACCAGGCTTCGAAAGCCCTCAAATAGAGTCTAAATCAGCACATCAAATTCCAGATACTCAATTAATTGAATCTACTCCAGTCATACTTGACCCGTTTAAAGTCAACCCTTTCAAATCTAGCCCTTTCAAATCTAGTCCATTTGAAATAAAATACAACGGGCGAACAACGAAAACTCAGTTTCAGTTGCCAGATACTCAGGTTATCGAGGGCACTCAAACTAGTACCCCGTTATTCAAAAATGCCCTGTTTAAATCTAATCCTTTTGATATGTCTCCGCTTTCAGATACTCAAAAGTTACATTTTTCTGATGATGTACAACTCACCCCGTTGCGGTCTAGCATTGACATTAATAAGCACGACGACGTCATGGATACCCAACTTATAAATGATGATACAATTGGTTCACTCTTAAATGAACCAGAGGATAACTTGGTAATTACTAATTCAAGCTCGCAATCCACATCTATTACTCAATTGCCTGATACTCAAATTATTACGGATGCCGAGGCTCTATCATATGATTCAATACCCTTGATTAAACAACGACAACAACGTTTTAACCCCCAACTGCCAAAACAGTCGCTTTCTCAATTACCAGATACCCAAGTCATCACAGATACTGATGGGAGTGCAATGTCATACGATACGCGGCAGTTTCAGGAACCAATAGTACAACGACAACAACATCAATCAAACACAGGATTTTCACAATTACCCGATACTCAAGTCATTACTGACAGTAATAATACAAACGGTATGGACAATTTCGGAGCATCTCATGAAAGACCCTATTATAAATCATCGCCACCTGGGCATAATCGACCATTTAAAACAGCGACCACCCCTTCACAACTGGCTGATACACAGATAATTAATACCCCACATGTGAACCAACCAGAGTTTGACACGCCAATCCGACTCAATCACGGCCCAGCGCCACGAATATCCGGTGATATCGCACCTTTGTATAATCAAGCTAATCATATTGTTGAAAAATCTGGCAAGAACAGCAACAATCTGGTAGATCCATTCAGTACAGATCCATGTACACCGCAGCCTCATTATCGTGTTCGTAATCAGTTGCAATACGACCATAATTCTGAACAGCTTGAAGATCGCAATAATAATAATAACAATAATAATAATAATGAAGACGCTGGTAGTACAATTTTGGTACCTAGCAGTCTACCTCGAAAGCGCGCTGGGGCCCTAGGGCCGCTAACGGGTCGTCTGAGTACATTAGCCCGCAGGGATAATACCCATAGAGAAGAAGATTATGGTAATAAACTTATTGGCCAAACTGAAGAGATTCATCAAGCGGAAAAGAGCTTTGCTGATAATGAAAATAACGATAATAATGGAGTTGAAGATACTGCTTCGAATAACAAAAGCGATAAATCGAAAAACCTAGACCAGGATTTTGTTGAAAATGATGATGATAATTCACTGATGATCGCCAGTTCTGGTGATAAAGAGATCATTCACAGCGACAGTGAAGATGCACCGATCGCGGCCGCCTTCATGGGTAGCACCTATAGCTTTATCATGCCTAATAAAACATCAAATGACCCACTGCCGCAACAAAAGGAAGATAATAGATTATTGAACGTCTCGTTTGTACCTAATTCGTCACCAGCTAATGATACTCAACCCAAGGTTTCATCATCTTTATCGGATCTTGAATCTATATCGTTGCCACAGAGTCCAGTGAAAATACCACAGGTAGCCATTACCAGAAATACTTACACGAAAAAGATCAAACTACGACATTCGGCACCAATTGAATTCTCATCTGACAATTTACTCCCGACGGTTGATGAGATAAACGTTCATCAAACGTCTGGTCAAAAAGAACAAACTGAAGAAGCTGAAAGGGGAAGCCACGATCAGGAGAAAGAGTTCTCCTCTTCGATTAAAGGTGCAGGTTTATCACGAAAACGACGTAAAACCCAAATATTAAACTCAGCTTTATCTGAATCCGGATCGGAATCTCCGTCTTCTTCGCCTGTAAACTCCGAATCTGAGGCCAATCCTGAGGCCGATCCTGAGGCAGATGATGTCAGATATCGCCACAAACGACGTCGTCATAACGGGGCCGTGTCTTATGTTGAAAGCTCTGACGAAGAAATCGAAAAGATGCATCAACCCGATTCGGACTTTGAATTAGAGAAGGGCTTAGATTCATCCACATCAACCAAAATAGTGAGTAAATCTGAATTACTGTCTAGTTCCCCACCCCCCCTTACTAAGTATTCGTTTAATCATAGTAGTAACACTAGTAGTACTCCTATTACCACCACTACCTTAGAGTCTCAGGTTACATTACCTCCAAAATTTGCAATGGCCTTGTGGAAGGGAGTTATCTACATGTCGCGAATCCTGGAGCAGAATCCTGGATCAGACCTATTGCTCAGTTGCGATTATGAAAAATCGGTATTTCCAGCCCCGATAAAGGACGTATTCCCGTTAGATCTGCGCGTGGGCGATACTGTCAAGTTTGTTGATAATAGACGGCCTCATTTCGAAATCACGGAGATGTTCTTCCGGGATGAAGAGGACGCTGACAAGGACATGATAAGAACCGTTAATGGTTATAATTTTGCTAAAATTACTTCGGCATCTTCAGCTCGCACCACAAAAACTGAGATAGTGCCTATTAGTCATTTGTACTTTGGAAAATTTCAGGGTCAAGATATTCTCGACGACGCAACTCGGATCCAATGGCCTGCTGAATATATTGCCAAGTTCGATCCGACGGCTAATATGATGGAGTCTAAACCGGTACAGGAATCTAGTCAGAAAAAGAATAAAAAACCTTCAACCAAGAAACCCACTAAACCAGTACCCATAGCCCCAACTACGATCGCCAATACGATAAAAATTGAGGCCCCCCCTGCATCGGCATCTATTACAACTAGAGAGAGGAACATAAGAACACCTATTTTTAAAGACTGTGTATTTGCACTCACGTTTACATCTATGAATAATGTCAAGTACACCAATTATCTTACCAAACGACTCAAGGAGCAGGGGGCTAAAGTATTGGTTAGTGGGTTTCAGGGGCTTTTCCAGAGAATCGACACTAACGCCAATGGCGTGATGCCCAAGACCAAGATAGATGAGGAACGCATGAAGAAGTGGCGATTTGCCGCAATTATCACGGTGCAACATTCGCGTAGTCACAAGTATCTGGAGGCACTGGCTATTGGATGGCCCTGCCTCTCAGCTAAATTTATTGAAGATTGCTTGGATCAGGATCAGTTTTTGCCCCATTGGCCCTTATACACGCTACCGCGCGGGAATTCTACTTATCTTGGATCAATATGTAGTATGGATTTGGGTCATTTCAAATCAGACTATGAAGCCGGTGAATTTTTGATTGATAATAACAATATTCAAAAGTCCAAACAGATTCTTAGGGATATTGACCTTGTTTACTTTATTGATACGGACCCTGCTGCCGCATTGATATCGGGGGTGGAGACGAGTCCTGTCAGTAAATCAACTTCTAGTACTGCCAAGACGTTTTTATGGTTTCTGGATATTATGTCTCGTCAACACGTTATTCATGATAAGTTTTACGAAAAGAGACCTTCTGGGCATTACTATCAGCCGCGGACTGATCTGTATGAGCAAATAAGAGGACATGTGGATGAGCTTTATCAGAATGACGACAAGGCCCCTAATTACCGTATTACTACTGCCAAAAGGCTTGTGGTGGTGTTTTGTGGGGATAACACCAGTAGTCCGGACTCTAATAATGCGGGTCCGCGAACCAAAAATAGCGTGGTCGACCTTGTTCACGAAGAAAGCGTACTTAGAAAGGACCTACAGCCTTATCTTCATTCGGGAGCCCTGAATCTCATAGTGGCAGATAAGGAATGGATTATTCAGTGCTTGATCTTCGGTGGACTCATTCCAAAGGGCCAGGATTATGGATTTAAATGCGACGTCCTTAAAGACGAAAGCTAGTCAAGTACATAGGATCCATAATAGTATTTCATCACCTACTTTAAGTAAGCATTAATTGAGATCGCTGGAAGCCCAATTAGTGGTGATCTTCCGTCTCGTCCATGCTATGCAGGGATTTAAGTTTAATAAAGATTGCATTACACTTTTTTTTTAGCTTGATGTAAATATATTTTGGAAATTTCAGAGATATCTCCAAAGACCAAGTGATTCAATAATGATTCTTTTTTTATTACTACTATACAACTATAAGTTTGATATCTTAAGAAAAGAATGTATGGCCTCTCTGACACCCAAGGATCCTCGTAAATACTCCCAGCGGGTTCTTATGAAGCCAAAATTATTCTAGACATCGAAGCATCGCGTCCACTCGTAGGTTTTTAAATCATGACCTACCCTCACTGCAAGATAAAAGCCAGTACCAAAACGGCACCGAACGAGAATCCGTCAGCAAGAGCAATGTTGGTCCGACTCGGAGTAGGAGGCACTGTCTAAAAATCGTGTCTGCTCTAAAGAAAAGGAAAAAAAAGAAGAAAAGAGCAAAAGAAAGCGTAGAAAGGATGTGCCTTTTATACTTGGAGAAATCACGTGGATGGGGCATCCCAACCCTAATCAGGTGATGCGCGCGTCAGTTAGGGCTTGGAGTGCTTCGCGGCCTTCAGCCAAAAGCTGGCTCTAATGACGGTCTCACGGTACAGACCAAGCCAACGACCCTGTGTTTTTCTTGTTTTATTGCCGCTATTTGCATCAGACCGAATTCTGACTCGGAGGAAGGTGGAAAAATCAAACTATAAGCCATAAGCCGGTATTACAAACCACGGCAGCGGAAACGGCAACGGCCTATTGTGGAGCCGGCGCCCGCACACTACGGGTGGTCAGCAGCGTATGAGCCACTGGCCGTGCGTCAGCGCTTATCCCGCCTTATTCAGCGCTTGATCAGCAACGTGCTTGATAAGCAATGTGAACGTAAGGCATGTATATAATGCGGCCCTGGGCTTGCCATCCGGGCACCACAACTAATGTTTGCCTTATCTCTCAATCGACTTGCCCAGACGAGTTCGCGTTTATTGATATCCAAGCAGTCTCATCTGACCCCTACTTTCCGTCGCACCGCGATTTTCAGCTCTCTATTCCACACCAGCCCCACCAGAATGGCCGACACCGCTAGCTCCGAGGAGCCCAAGGTACGTCATAAACCGACCAATATGCCATCACAACTATCGAGTCTTTTTATGATACTAACCCGTGAACGTCTTTTAGAAGGTCGTCTTTATGGATTTCGCCTCTAAGGATGGCGAGTTCAAGAGAAAGGACGTAAGTTTTTGCTTTGTTAGCTCAATTAAGGAGCTCCAAATATTATTGAGTCCCACCAGCCCAGCTAACTCCTAGGTAATAGTCCGCGTTCCGTGATCAAATTTCCCGCGAAGCTGGCGCTAGATTTGCTCCTGAAAAGGGCAGATATCATTTATATGTTTCCCTTGCTTGCCCTTGGTATGTATGATACAATTGCCATCTTAAACATCTCGTTGCTATTATTCTATTCTATTATCTTGCTAACATGTATACTGATACAGGGCTCACCGTACTCTTATCACTAGAAAGCTCAAGGGTTTGGAAGATGTTATTTCTATTTCAGTTGTCGATTGGTTCTTTGACAATAATGGCTGGAGATTTGACCAAGAAGGTAAAATCCCAGGTTCCACTAAGGATGATTTATACAATGTCAAGTACCTAGGTGACCTTTACCGCAAGGCTCAACCCGACTATGATGGCCGCTTTACTGTCCCCGTATTATGGGATAAGAAGAACCAAACTATTGTCAATAATGAGTCAAGTGAAATTATCCGTATGCTTTTCACCGAATTTGACGATATCATTGACGAAAAGTACCGTGGTATCACTTACTATCCCGAAAACCTCCGATCCAAGATTGATGAAATCAACGAATGGATTTACAACGATATTAACAACGGTGTTTACAAGACTGGTTTTGCTACCGAGCAAGAAGTCTACGAAGCCCATGTTACCACCTTATTCAAGTCTCTAGACCGTGTTGAATCTATCCTCAAGAACTCGGAAGGCCCTTACTTGCTCGGCAAGGAATTCACTGAAGCTGATTTACGTCTTTACCCTACCATTGTTCGTTTTGATCCTGTCTATGTTCAACACTTTAAGTGTAACATTGGAATGATTCGTCATGATTTCCCTCATATCCATAAATGGTTAAGACATATCTATTGGGATATTCCTGCCTTTAAGGATACTACTAATTTTGAACATATCAAGAAGCACTACACCAAGACTCATGTCAAATATAATCCTTTTGGTATTACTCCTTTGGGCCCTGTTCCCAATATCTTCCCTAAGGAAAAGTAATCTCTGTGTTAATTAAATATATATATATATATATATATATATATTTAATCTACACGCTAGTTTAATTTAATTTATATTATTCATTAATTTTATTTGCTTTCGCCTCGTCAAAATAATTATGGTATTTTTTTTATGCCCTCTATATAATTTACATATTCATGAAAATATTATCTATTCTTCATCTTTATCGGCGGCGGCTTCCGGTTGAGTGTTATCAAAGAAAGCACAATTAGGATGCAAAACGTACATAAGAGCCTGGTTGGCTTCTCCATCCATACCACTAATTTCCATTAGAATATTATCCTTAACTAAGCGCTTAATAACCTTAGTACATAATTTTCTTTCATGGTGGTAATCTTCTTCGGTATGTAATTCATCTTCCTGTTGTTCCAAGTACCAGTTGGTAAGTTGTTCAAGCGTAAGACCATCACCATCACGGTCTTCGTCCATACTGATATAGCGAACCAGCAAGTTCATCATGGATGTGTACTTATCATAGGTAATCTTAGTACGCTGTTTAGGTTTGGCGGATTGAGTACCATTGGGTGCTGAAAGATGGGTATCATCCATCATAGCATGATCACCATCTTGTTCAATGGAATTATTATTATTATTATTATTATTATTATTAACGGTATCTTCTTCGTCTTCTTCACCGGCATCAATAACTTCTTCGTCATCATTGTCATCAATATCAACATCATCTTTGTCAACATGGATAATGGAATGTTTGAGTAAGTTATAAGCTTCACGCACAAAGGCTGGGGTAATCTCATGAACACAATTAGCTCTGGCAATGGCTTCCGACAAACGAATCATACTCTCCAATTGTCTAACGGTGATTCGGTAAGAATTACGTCCTAAACCTTGAGCGTCATCAGATCTTAATTCCTTATACCTTTGAACCAAGAACTCGCGTGATTCCTTAGTCATCTTAGGCTTGAAGGTACGCGCGTATCTAATATATCTTTGTAGTTGTTCCGTAGAAAAGGGGGGTTTAATAGCATCATCTGTCATCATATGTAAATCAACAATATGACTGGCTAGTTGTTGATCAATCTTTTCATTAGGTTCATCAAGAATGACGAAGAAAAGATCGAAACGCGACATAATGGGGGCACTCATATTGATATTGGCTCTCAATCCCATCTTTCGATTATATCTACCACCAACGGGATTGGCGGCAGCTAAGATAGATGTACGGGCGTTAAGAGTGGCTTGAATACCAGCCTTGGAAATCGAAATGGTTTGTTGTTCCATGGCTTCATGAATGGCGACTTGATCACTAATATCCATCTTATCGAATTCATCAATTGCACAAATACCATTATCGGCCAACATTAAGGCACCGGCTTCAATAGTGAATTCGCCGGTTTCTTCATCCTTAGCCACAGCAGCGGTTAAACCAGCGGCAGTGGAAGCCTTACCAGACGTATAAACCGCACGAGGTAAGAAACCACAAACATACTTTAAGAATTGGGATTTGGAGGTAGAGGGATCACCGACAATACAAATGTTAATATCACCACGTAAATTGATACCATCCATAGTCTTCTTATGAACACCGCCCATTAATTGTAAAAGGATACCCTTCTTGACAATTTCGTGACCCCAGACGGTAGGGGCAATTGAATCAACTAACTTAGAGTAGATGTGATCGGAATGAACCATATCTTTTAATTCATCTACTTCTTCTTGTGTCAAAGAATTAAGGAATTCTTCTTGTTCCTTTTCACCTTGGTCACCATCACCACGAACATCGGCCTTGTTGTTATCACTAGCATCGGATGACTGAACCATACAGGCTAAGAAAGCAATACGATAACTTAAATCACGAGCCCCCAGAGCCTTTAAACCGGACACACCAGAGTTTAAACCTTCACTACTTCTACCACCACCCTTCGCATCACGAATGGCTGAGGCACTGACACCGGGTAAACCCAGCTGAGTAATATCGGGGATAACGATCTCAGTACCGGTGAAGACACATTTATCACCAGCCTTGGCACGATCCACAATTTCACCACGCAAGATAACATCTAGGGTTCTGGGCATTGAACCTGTAGGAATTTCATCGGAATTTTCTTGGATACGAACCTTTTGCCAATCCATGAAAATACTCTTGGTTACATCTAAACTCCACGCGAGTCGGTTTTGACAGTTAGGGTTGGGACACATGGTAGGCTGGGTGAATCGGAAAGCTTGTTCAACGTTATCAACTACGGTACGACAATTATCACATTTGAAGGACCCCTTAAATAATTCAGGACGAACTTCGGAAGTTCGGGTCACAGTACCTGATATACTCATAAGGGTACCAATATTTTCCGTCTTCAAATCTCTAACACGGTTCACCAGGGGTAAATTATAAAAGGCGATTTGAACCAACTTTTCAGTTTTCTCAGATGCTGATGTACTATCACTGGAAGACACACCACCATTCGTTCCTCTGCCGCCTTGGGATTGTGAGGCTTCACCACCACCGGTAGCATTATTATATAAGTAATCAGGTTCGTATTTCTTGATCAATCTCCGCAGGGCAGTTTGGAGAAAGGGCGCAAACCGGTAGTATTGTTCAGTGATGGCTTGGGCCAAAATACCGTTTTCAACCGTGATCACATGAGCGTAATCGACATATAACGTGGATAAATCGTAAACCCGGAGACCACTAATCTGGGAAATATAGTATCTACCGTCATTATTGTGGTCCACAATAGCGGGGTCTCTGAAGTTTTCCAAAAAGTTTTCAAAACTTTCTCTTACCTTTTCACCGGTTTGATCGATAACTTTTTGAATGGCCGAGGCATTGTTTCGTCTGCCGGCGAATGGGGCATCTTCAGGGTCAATAGCGTTGTTATCACGTCGGCCATTCACATGGGGGACGGTATCACTATTAAGCGGTCTTTGCGATGATGATGTAGGGTGATGAGGTCTCAGACGTTCTGAATTAATCGCCGAGCTGGCCATAGGGGATGACGGAGGGGGTGGTGACGACGTAGCATCACGCAAGTTGTCACTGGCGGGATATTGCGGGGACGACATTTTTAAACTGGTATATATGCGTATCTATAATATATATATATAATGGAACGAGGGAATATTGAATACGATAAAAATGAATGAATTTCAGAGCGTGGGTGAGGGTTGAATCCTTGGTATGTAAACCTGGCTGAGACGATCGTTTGTTTGTTTTGATCCTTGTTTGTTGTTTTCGCTGACAGAATGCGAAAAAGATAATTCTGTGCGTGATAGTCAATACTGGGTTGCCATAGCAACGCATGGTGGGATATCTCCCCTTCGACCAATTTATGTTGAAGAAAAGAAATGAAATCTTGTTATATTATTGAATTAGTGTTAATATATTATTATGTTTAAATATAAACTAGTATAAGTAACTGTATAGAGATTCAATTATCAAAATGGTAAAAATCTAAGTATATAGACAAAATTGCGTATAGCAAAAAAAGAAAAAGACCGGAAATAAAACAAATGGGGATATTAAACTAAACCTATCGTAATAAACAGAAGATAAAAAACAAATAAATAAGGAATACCCTCTATTCATCAAGTTCCTTGTCTAGATGAACCAATTCACTCTTCAAACTAACTTCTTCGATAGTTTTCACCAACTCCTTTGTACACTTGGCCATATCAAAGGAAATACCGGCTAATCTTTGTTTAAAGTGTTTATCAGAGTAAGATTGAGGATCAACGGCCAGCATCTGTTTAGAATTAAACATATTCCCCATACGCTGAGCGCAGTTTTTCAAATCATTTAAAATCCAACTACCATGTTCCTTGAGGACAGCATGACGACTTTGGCCCATAGACACACTGGTCGCGTCAACCATGGAATCAACGACCTTGATAATTCTGAGTGCATCCTTTTCAATGATCCCCATGACAGAGTTATCCTTAATTGACGTTAAAAGACTTTGAATGGATTCAATAACATACACGGTCTGATTTTCAAGGTACTCTTGTAATTCTGTCAGGGTATTATCACTGGGCTTAAATTGGGAAAGCATGTGAAAAGCAAGATCACCACTACTCACTGGAGGATCACTAGGCCTAGGGGCACTACTGGGCTCATCAACACTATCGACTAATCGGTGTAAAAACCCCTCGCTTCGTTTAACCGGGGATTGACGGCTGGAAGTACCGATCCTTCCCTCGGTAGGGGTGGAGTAAGAATCATCAGATCGGGCATCATCCAAATAAGGGCTCTGGGCCTGTGCACGTGGGGTCTCATTAGTTATATCGGCGTTAGGTGTTTTAGAACGTTCTGGGAGTCGCTCCTGGGAAGTAGTAGGGTTCATTTGAAGATTAGGATAACTATTCTCAATATCCTGGCTTTGAACGTTAATTAGATTGTGAGGTTTCAGGCTGTTATCAACAAACTTGTTCAAGGCTTCTGAATGGTTATCATGCTCTGAAAGGTCCGAAGTCATAGGATTTCGTTGAGGTTGGTCACCCCCGTTCATACTTGGTTGATTATCAAACCAAGGAGATACTTGAATGGGGTTCGACGTAGGGGAGTCATTCAAACCAGGATTAAGGTTCATCTCCTCGCGCAAATTGTTAAATTGAGGATGGGGAACCTCAATAACCGCTGGACTAGTAGGAATGTTACCAGCATCACCATTGCCAGGGGTGTGATAAATGCTACCCTTTGAAATAACCGAATCTTCCGGTTTGGGTAATCCGTAGATCACAGTACTGGAACGATGACTGAAATCCTTAGAAAAGGTAAGTCTAATCTTGGCTATCTTTATAAGATCGATAACCGAAGACGATAAATCCGAGGCCGCGGCATCCAGTAAGTACAAGGGCATGAGGCCTGAACTTGTGACATGGTTACGGGTGGAAGTGATGAGGGCATTAGCGGTAGATGAAACCACAGAGGTCTGTTCAGCAATTCTTGACTGGGTGGCAGAAAGATCAGAGTAACGGTGGGATGTAGTGCTGGAATCCGAATCGTCATTATCATTGACATCTTGAGTAATCTCACGGGTGCAAATGACCACATTGTGTAAAAATTCCAACAACTCATGCTTTTCGGCGGTTCGAGATTTAAGTAAGAATTCATCCATAGTAACTTGGAATTTGGTCACACAGATATCCCGAACCCGACCGGCCTTATCGATATATTCGTTATTGCTTTCCACAGGGAGTGTAGGTTGAACAATGCCTGCACCGTAGGTAGAAGCCCGAATATTACGAACTTGAGACTTGACCTTGGAGTATCTTGAACGCCATTCTTGAATTTCTACTTGTAAATCATGAACTTGTTGGGATAAGGCTTCGTTAGAACCAGTTTCCTTATCAGCCATAGCTCTCATTTCATTAAGAAACAATGACGCTTCGGCACGAACTTTATCCGTG
This sequence comes from Nadsonia starkeyi-henricii, assembly GCA_030560865.1. NCBI lineage: Eukaryota > Fungi > Ascomycota > Dipodascomycetes > Dipodascales > Nadsonia > Nadsonia starkeyi-henricii. The sequence continues at coordinate 20,423 of JAKTWC010000073.1, forward strand.
ACCTTTTGTTGCAGAACTAATTCAGCCTGTAATTTTTCATAATTTGCCTTGAGCAAGTTATAATCATTCGAAAGATGTGATAACTTTGTGGTTTTAGTTCTGAATGGCGCAAATCCTAAACTTATAGGGCTGGAAGCATTGAATGTACTTGCTGGGCTTATAGTGGGAGGTATAGGCGGGTTGTTATTACCAACGATTAAGGATAATGGATTACTTTCACTAACTGATCGCGTAGGATTACGACGAGACTGAATACTGGTCTTGGCGGAATTGCTGAGTTCAGGATTACCATCTATAATTTCACGTAAATTCTTTAACTCTTCTTGCATCATTTCAAACTTACTAGGGTGGATGTAACCAATGTACTCCTTTCTTAAATTACCATGCGCTTCTGTCACTAAAGAGAGTTGATTTTTAACAATGGCTAGTTCGTCAGGGCGGATAAGATCCTTGGTTCTTTCCCGAAGCTCTTCTAATTCTTGCTTGAGAGAAGTGGCAATTTCAGAAATCTCAGTATTCTTCACAGGTTCATCGGCAGAAGTCTTATCTTCAACACCAACAATTGAACCACTTTGTTCGGGGATAACTGCTTCCTTAGTTGGCTCCGATACTTCCCGAGACGCGTCAGCTTCAACGACTTCATGTGAAGTGGGTTCAGCATCAAGACATTCAGCAGAAACATCTGAAGATTTAAGTTGAGGCGAAACCTTAGTCGGTGGTTCCGCAGAAGTACTTTGTGAAACCACAGCGGATTGCTTGGAACGCAGAAAATTTTCAAATTGGTTATGCAACTTGGTGTACTTGGTATTTAAAGCCTCCAATTCAGTTTTAAGTGATTCGTTTTCCTGAGAAATTATTGAAACATCAGGGATAGCAGGTTCAGTTATACTTTTGGAAATTGGCAAAGCATCTTCTTGATCAGCTTGGATTCCACCAGTTGACTGAACCTCTTGGTGGCTGGCATTTAATTTATCATAAGTGGTTAATAATTCAGCGTGGCTAGATTGTAATTGGTCATGAGTTGACGCCAGCTCTTGGTGAGTCAATTTGAGTTCATTATCATTCGACTTTAATTCATCATGATTCAATTGTAAAAGTTCGTATTCACCAGATAAATTATCTTGGGCCGATTTCAGTTCTTCGTGACTCAACTTTAATTCTTCGTGAGCTGAGTTCAATAACTTGTAGTTTGAATCTAACTCCTCATGCTCCGAATTCACCAAAGCAAGTCGCGATTGCATCAACACATGATCATCAACCGATGGGGCTTCCTTCAAGTCAATCTCACGCGAGTCTAGATTACCCTTCATTTCCTCAATTGTAGATACATGAGTTTGTAATTCCGACTTTAGCGATTCGACTTGATCATTCATGGAACGTGACAACTGATCCAACTGTTGTTGGTGCTGTTGGGATAATTCCTCATGTTGGGATTTCAGCATCAAGTAACCCTTTTGATTCGACGTCTTTTCCATCTCAAGCTCTTGTAACGTGTCCATTAATTGGCCGTTTTGAATCTCGGCATTTTCCTTAAGGGACTCGGCTTGCAATAATTGTAATTCAAGAGATTGGAGTTTTTCAGTCATTTGGGTGTTGCCATTATTTAATTCTTCAATTTGGAGGTTCTTGGCATTCAGATCATCCTTTAATTCTTTATAAAGTGCAGATAAGTCTTCATACTCAATTTGAAGATCATTGTAATTATTGTCATTATTATTATTGTTGTCGTTGTTGTTGTTAAAGTTTACGTGATCGGCTACTACGGCTTTAGCGATGCTATAAGGATTTTCGATTTCCTGTTTGAAACTTTCCTTTTCTTGTTGATTTTCTGGTGGTGAGGTCATTTTGGACGTATCATCCGAGTATATACCCCGAGTGATAGCCGCAAACGATAGTCGATCAGTAGGATGTGGCGCGGGTGATGAATTAAATTCGGGCATGGTTTCCTTAACCTCAGCGACATTCACACTTTCATTAAAGTCTTCATATTCAATATCGCTTTCGTCATCTTCATCACCTGATTCAACTAAAGTACTCTTTATGGGAATGAGCGTAGTAGTCTTAAACGATTTCATGACGTTATTTACCGGACTAGGAAGGGGTTTATTGCTATTCATTGACAATTCATTATTTGACGGGGGGGGGATGGACGAAACCGCATCTGTGGCTGCGGGACTAGTAAGCGGGGCGGTGATAACCGGCTCAGCCATATTGATACCTAAAAGGGGTATCGACCGTCGGGTAGAGGTTCCGTTATTATGCTCAGGTTTATTTCCCACGGATGAGAATTGTTCGTTTGATTCCAAATTAGGCGATCGATTCATACGGGGGCTGAATGTCGTACCATCGGGAAGGACGGGTGAGGCGTAAGAATGGGTCAATGGGGTAGGAGTGCCGTCTTCAATGACGGTGATATCACCTATGGATAACATGGAGTCGTTGCGATTACGATAACCTAACTTGTTTGATTCTTCGCGGCCGTTATTATCTTCAGCGGCGGTAACGGAATTATTATGGGCTAGCGTTTGCTCTTGGGTAGGACCGTTAGGCTTGGGATTAGAAATGAAGGAGGTCGTAATAGTTTTATCCTCTTGTGGTTTATCCAAGGCAAAATTACTATATCTACGTTCAATTTCGTAAAGAATATCAGTAGCTAAATCCTTGAATCGGCTATTAGGTAATGTAGATAGCTTTTGGCGCGCTTGGTTACGCTTAGGATGGAAAGTGTCACGCGCCGTTAAATGAGATGAATCAGCAGTACCAAGGGAATCTGAAACATTAGATTGAACGGTATCATTGGACCGGCGGCGTAACTCATCGTGTACATCTGTGGAAAGTTCTGTGAATTGGGCCTTGGACAGCCTTAACAACTTCTCACGAGCTTTGTTGACACGGGCCGAGCCCGAGGCCGATCGCTGAATCAGGCCGGTACCGAATCGCGAATTATTGTTTTGAGTATCGCGGCTCAGGTATTTGTTCAGGGCCACATAGTGTGAGTGTAGCACGGACTCTTGCATATCAATCGCGGGTGTCGTGGATGGCTGTGGTGAAAACTGTGGTTGTTGAAACGAAGGTGATTGTTGTTGACCTTTGGACCCTGACATGATGAAGGAGCGGACGGGCTGCTTGGGGGGGGGGGAGGAGAGGGGTTAAAATGCGGGCACGGTGAACCGACTTAAACTGGTATTGGTACGCCTAACCGTGACAGGGGGACGTTTTAAGCTACGCGAGAGAGAGGTTCGTGGTAAACGAGAGTGAGTGATAAGCCAGGAAAACCGAGCAAAGACGCGTGGGGGTCGATTAGATGGAAAAATCTGGCGACGCAGAACGCAGAAAAATAGGAGGCAGGCGGGGGAAGTGGAATCGGTGATCCGGTCCCAGCCAACCTCAGCCTACGAACGTGAATGCGCGCGCCGGCCGGTGGTGTCGTCATGGTATGGACTGTAATTTTTGTGCTATTTCTGTGTCCTGGTAGTCAGTCTGTTGCCTATTTATTAATTCAATTTATGGTTTATTTGTTTATTTGTTTATTTGTTTATTTGTTTACTTGTTTATTTGGGATGCAGTCTGTGGACCCGTGTATAGGACGGACGGAAAAGCCACCGTTAAGTCCAGAGGATTCTGATAATAATCATTATTATTATTGTGGTTATATATATAGTTTTATTCAATATAGTTCGTTAAATATGCAATTTGATAATGTACAAGCGTAAATATTTGTTCTTACTTTGTGGTTTCATTAATGGGTTCGGTAGGAGCCTCAGCTTCGACAGATGTGGTCATAGGGGTCTCGGTTTCCACCGGGGTGGTGATCGGGCCAACAGGGGCTTTAACGGCCGCGCTTTCAGTGGTTTCTTCACCCTTGGCCTTCTTAGTCTGATTATTTTTATCATTGACTAAACTAATATTTTCCCCGGCAACCTTACGTTTGGTATTGGCGCGTTCGATACCATTAACCTTACGGAAATAAGGTTGACATCTCCAATAAGGCACCTCCTTGTAGGCACCACCCCATTCTTGAGACTCACCTTCGACAACCTCATCAACCACATCCGGGGATTCGTAAATCTTAGCCACGACCTCCTCGACTTGAGCTACGATAGCCTCCCAAGGAATAAGATCTTCTTCGGTACGTGGGGCACGTAATTGGCCAATAGCGTTTCTGATATCGGTGTGATGAACGAGGAAGGGGCGTAAAGTCTTAAAGAAATGTGATTTGAGCGCGATTTTAGAGGCCCGCGATTCGGGGCCTAAACTCTTTACGATTTCAAAGTATTCACGTAATAATTTATCGACCCGGGGGAACTTTTCATCGATAGTAGCGTTAGGGTTCATATTGAAAACGGCGGGATTATACAGGTTACCCTCGGCCGACATTACGGCATCACATTGGGTTTGATCAAAGCAACGGGTAACATCTTCGGGGTAAAGTACATTACCGTTGGCGAATAAAACGGTATCAGCGGGGATATTATCACGGATATGCTTGATATAACTCCAATCGGCTAAACCGGTCTGTTGGCCCTTCATTTCACGGGTACGGCCGTGAACGGTAAGGAACTGAGCCCCGGCCTTGAGGACATGTTGGGCGTACTCTAAGGATTTTTCCTTGGTATCGAAAATCCGAATCTTGGCCGTGACGGGCACGCCTAATTTAGTATGAAGAACATTGATTAAATTATGAATAAGATCCCATTCTTCCATTAAGAAAGAACCGTAGTGGCCCTTCTTGGCGATACCCTGGGGGCAACCTAAATTTAAATCCACGGCATCACATTTACCGACAAGATATTGCGCGGCCTCCAAGAGTTCCGCGGGGTCGTTAGCACAGAACTGGGCCACGAGGGGACGATCAATTTTAGCGTCACCGTCTAAATCGGACCACATATCCCTACGGTATTTGCGATCATTGGCGAATAAACGCGCGTGTAGCATGGGAGTATAACAAATATCGGCGCCGTAACGACGGGAGAGGATACGCCAGGCGAGTTCAGATTGATCTACCATGGGAGCTACGATGGTCTTGGGGGATCCCACGGCCCTGTAGAGATCACGGCCGCTGAGTTTATTTTCTACGGTGAAGGGGGAAGACTCGACGGGGGCAGTAGGGGTCGTAGGGGCAGTAGGGGTCGTAGGGGTCGTAGGGGTCGTAGTGGCGTCGGTGGAAGGGGCGCCAGCGGGGTTGGGGGCAATAGTTTGGTGTGACATGGTGGTATAGTGATGGTCCGTGGGGATGCCAGGCGTGCGGGGGGTTGTATAGTGGCGAGCGAGAGTGGTGGTGAAGGTTAGCCACGGCGAAGTACGGTTCCAGGTCATTCAGAGGGGGGTCCAAGATGATCGAAGCGGCCGAAGGACACAAAAAGCACAAACGTTGAAAGAAAATTGGAAAACCGAAAAAGAAAACAAAAAAACAAAAAAACAAAAAAACAAAAAATTGAAAAAAAACAAAAAAATCGAAAAAAATCGATTCGTCCCAAGCGCCGCATTACGTCAGTAAACGATTCGCTGACTCATCGCTGCCCCATGTTCTTCTCGTGAATGTATAATTATTAAATTGACTATTTTAATGTGCAAATACTGACAAACTATATTTTGATGTAATCAGAACGCTTGGTCAAAAAAAAAGACCACGCTATTTAATTAAAACGAGGGGTCAAAAAAAAAAAAAAAAAAGAGCCTCAAACCCTGTTTTCAACACTATCATGGGCATCAACTGATTCAATGAATTGTTGTTCATGCTGTTTTTCATCATCAGATTTGTCATGGTAGAAAGTGACTTCCTCCGAAGTGGCACCAAAATCGGCATCCATATTCTCGGGGCCAAATAAAGTAATAAGCAAGTTGAAAGCAAATACGCATCCCATGAAAATAGCCATTACTAGGCCATAATCGTACTGTCCCTTTATAGCCACCCCAGCACTATTGTAAAGGGGGAATCGTTCACCGATGGTGGTTTCGATTGTAGACGAGGCCGAAGAACAAAGATTACCCAATTGGTATGCCAAGCCCACGATGATTGATCTAAAATGGGGGGGCGATAATTCGGAAAGATGGATGGGGATAATACCCCAAGCACCTTGAACAAAGAATTGAAGGAAAAATACACCAGCATTAATACCATTATTTCTAACAAAGGCCCAGGGATAAATAAGGGCACCACCACCAATACAACATAATATAATAGTAAACCTTCTGCCCAAGAAACTAGAAGTATGGCCTACCAAGACTCCGCCCGCAATAGCACCCAGATTGGCAACACAGTTGGTCACAGTAGATCTATCTCTGCCAAAGTGAAGTTGGTTGGTGAGTAAAGTAGGGTATAAATCCTGGGAACCATGCGACATAAAATTCATACCAGCCATTAGAACGACTAAATAAATTATAACATGCCAATAATTTTTACCTGCCACTCTGGCCCTGTACCAAAACTGTTGAGTCTTATCTCCACTTCTTTCTTGATCTTTTAGTGCAAGATAAGCGTCAGTTTCGGGCATGAAGAATCGCCAGACCATGAAAATAAAAGCGGGTCCAGCGGAGAACCAAAATAGAGCACGCCATTCATAGGATGTAGTGTTTGCAATAGCCCGTGTAAAGATAACACAGAGAAGGTAGCCTAAAGAGTAACCTTGTTGTAAAATACCTGAAACGATACTTCTAGCCTCTAAGGGGCAATCATCAAGCGCCGTTGCAGCCACGTTACCGTAAACACCACCCATGGCAATACCGAAAAGGGCCCGAACGCCCAGAAATTCTTTATAAGTCTTAATAAATCCAGAACCGATTTGTAAAACAACCAATAAGCCCAAGTTAATGATATAAGGCCATTTTCTACCGTACTTATCACCAACATAACCAAAGATTACGGCGCCTACCGATCTTAACATGAGAACCAAGGTTATACCCCAAGTAATATCCTTAACTGAAACGTTAAGATCCCTGGCGATATCAGTAGCGTTCAATGAGACGCAGAAGAAATCAAAGGCGTCCCATGTCCAGCCGACTAAGCCAATACAAATAAAGTTCCATTGTTTTCGATTAATGAGTCCTAGTGGTACAAATGGATTTATCAAGTGCTTCTTATCAGAAAAGCAGCTTGACTTTGGGATTAGTTGGGTGAACCGGGTCTTGATATAGTTGTTGATGGAGGGTAGAGAGAAGTCCGGTGGACTTTGACCACTGGATTCTGTGATGTTTTCAGTTTGATAAGACATTGCTCTGTATTGGAAAAAAATAAAAAAGGATAAGTTAGGAAAAGCACAAAAGTCGGAAGAAGACCGGGGAAACGGAAACAAAAACAAAAAACAAAAAACAAAAACAAAAAACAAAAACAAAACACAAAAACACAAAAAAGCACAAAAGTCGGAAGAAAACCGGGGAAAGGGAAACGCAAAATCAAAAAATCAAAAAATCAAAAAAATCAAAAAAACGAAAAATCAAAAAAATCAAAAAAAACGAAAAAACGAAAAAACGAAAAAATAACCGCTGACATAATCGTCTCCCCTGGCGCACACTTGTGTCCCCGTCCACGCCGGTTTTCTTCGGGACCCAACCGGAGCTCTGCCTTTCTGGCGGCATTCCGACTCTCTGGCTGATTTCCTCAGTTTGTCCCCCAATCCCTAAATCCTCAACCGACAATGTTCCGTCCTCAACTCCAAGTCGCCAAGGCCGTCCGTGGCGTCAGATTCAACTCGTCCTCCGCTTCCAAGCCTTGTACGTATTTCCCTTGCGGGCCGCGTAGCGTAGCGTAGCGTGGTGTTGCACGCTGGTGTTGCACGCTGGTGTTGCACGCATCCTTGGCCTCTAGAATCCCCTTCTACGCCTATCTCGTTAGATATCTCTCGATCTATATCTATATCTTTTTCCCCTCTTTCCTGTTTTCTTACTAACCCTCTTTTAGCCCTCGTGTCTCGTCTTGTCTTCTACACCAGAGCTGTCAAGGAAGTCGGTAAGGAAGTTTACATTCAAGAAGGTCTTGCTCCCCCTACCTTGGCTCAAATCAAGGCTGCTTTCAACCAAATCCCCACCGTTGCCTTCAAGGTCGCTGAAAGCCCTAAATTGGTCTCCACTTTCTTCTCTAAGCTCAACTCCACTGAATTAGTCAAGTACACCTTCTACGGTGTTCAGCTCGTTGGTTTCTTCTCCCTCGGTGAAATCATCGGTAGAAGAAGCATCTCCGGTTACGAAAACCCCAAGGATTACTAAATATTCTAATAACAAGACAATATTCTTAATATTAACGCAAAAACCGCTTCTAATTTAAACTGTTGTATATATATGTGTATAGATATAATTTCAGTTGGTTTTTCTAAAACTTAATATGCCCTCCTATCTAACGTCCACTCAGATTGTTCTATTATCTTTTTTTCTTTTTTTTTTATGACAATTACTTTATTCATTACTTATATAATACACTGCTTTTTTACATAAAAAACAACAACTATTTTTCGGTCTCAGTCTTTTCCTTAATGGGTACATTATTAGACCCACTGGCTTCGGCACGCACTCGCTTCTTTGAGGCCTCAATCATTTCATTTCTTAATTTGCGCTTATTCTTCATCAAATGGGGCACAGTAGAAATTTCACTACGATCGGCCGGGCGACGTTTCATGGCTTGTTTCTCATTCTTGGATAATTTAGTCATCTTAGACATCCATTCAGCGATATTACAACCGGATTGTTTCATCACATTAACCACACTCTTAATACTATCTTTATCCTCCTTGGTGAAGAAAGTCACGGCACGACCCTTACGGCCCGCACGACCGGTTCTACCAATACGATGCACGTAGGCTTGGGCGCTTTGTGGCACATCATAATTAATAACTAAATTCACTCCCTTAAAATCAATACCACGCGATAAGACATCAGTACAGATCAAGACCCAAATATCACCATTCTTAAACCGTTCAATGACTTTATTACGTTGAGGCCCGGTCTTTTCACCATGGATGACATCAACATTAAGTCCATCGTAGATGAGTTCATGGAATAGCGCCTTGGCACGCGTAATGGATTGTAAGAAAATAATCGTCGGGGGCACGATTTGTCCCGCCTGAACCATTTGACGAATGGCGATTAATTTACCTTCTTCGGATCCGGTATAAACGATCTGTTGATCAATATTAAGCGAGGCACCTTCCTTGTGGCCGATAATAACCCTGACCGGGGCATGCATGATGCTATTGGCCATGGTTTCCACACCAGAGGGCACGGTGGCACTAAACATGGCTCTTTGTAAATGTTTATTAGAACAAGCGGCTAAGATATCATCAGTTTGTTCCAAAAAGCCCTGTTCAAATAATTTATCGGCTTCATCCAGGATTAAATGTTGAACGTTATTTAATTCAATCGACCCGTCCTTTATACTATCGACCAAACGCAGCGGTGTGGAGATTAGGATATCATATTTATGCACCGAAATCACCTTCTTGCGGAACTTGGTAGCCGTGGCTTTATTTAAAATACACACTTGTAAATCACGACCTCTTGATAATTTGACAATTTCATCGTAAATTTGAGCGGCTAATTCTCGCGTAGGCGATAAAATCAACCCGCGGAATCCCACGTTCTTTTTATGTTCATGCAACGACTGTACCAGGGGGATACCAAAGGCTAACGTCTTACCGGAACCCGTGGGCGCACAAGCGATAATATCTCGCCCGTTTAACATGATGGGGATGGCCTCAGCTTGAATCGGGGTAGGATCAGTGAAATCCTGTTTGTTTAAATTGGCTAGTAAATGTTTATGCAGTTGGAATCTTGATAACAAATCCTCAAACGAACCAATAGGTAAGGGGATATCATCACCGCTAACGTTACAGTGATGGTGTTTTCGGTAAACGCGCGCGTCCTCGCTATTGGTGATAAGCGGAGGTGGGTATTCTTCATCCTCTTCGGCTTCGTCATCATCTTCCTGGTCCTCTTTCGTTTCCTCCACAACCTTGGCCTTGGCATAAGTCTTGTTTTTAAAGAAATCTAATTCACGCTCCACCACGGCTTCAATCTTGCTCTCCTTGCTGGCCCTGTCGCTGCCTTTGGTGGAAGTTTTGGCCAGTTTGGCGGCTTGGCCAGGGTTGACCAGGGCCATGTCCGAGGCATGTTTGCCGTTCTTTTGAATGTTGGCCCCGCGGGATAATAGGCGGAAAATATCCATATTGTTTAATTCAGTGAAATCAATCGATCCAGATCACAGACAACAGTTGACAAAAGACGAGAAATGAGACGCAAAAGAGTCCATTCAGAAAAGATGAAGAAAACGAAAAAAAGATTTGAGGAAAACGAAAAAACGAAAAAACGAAAAAACGAAAAAACGAAAAAACGAAAAAACGAAAAAACGAAAAATAATCCAAACAGTCACGTGACGGCCGCCCGAAAACCACCGCGAAAAATAAAATCGAATTTCGTCTCTGATTGGAATTTCGACCGGATCTCCATAGTAGCCATCAGGACGATATATCTATATATATTCCACCACCACATAAAATGCTCAATTTATTGCCTCGTGCCGCCCGTACTGTGCGCACCGCCGGCGCTTTTACCGCTAATGCCACCGCTATTTCCTCTCGCGCTATTTCATACATCAAGACCCCCGTTCGCGGTTTAAAGAAGGCCCAAGATCCGGCCATGATAACCGCCAAGGGCGAATTAAGACCCTGGTCTACCGATTCGGCTAATTTAAGTGGTCTCAAGGCATTTTTAGGCCCTAAGTTTGCCTTGCCCGATCAGTTGGCCCTTCAGGTGCTCACCCACAAGAGCTTCCAACATGGGTTCCGTGGTTATAATGAAAAGTTGGCCCTTATCGGTGATAAATTATTAAAGGTTCATATCGACGGCTTTGCCATTCAACAGGAATCCACCAATGTCACCAAGGTCAACCAAATCAATTTTGATTGCTTAGGGTCGCCCATGAATAAGTTTTTATCCAACAGTAATGTCCTGGGTGAATTCGCGCTTCGTCATGGCCTTACCGATTCCATCTACTGGAAGTGCCGCTCAGAAAACCTGGGCCAATCCAATCCTATCGACAGTGGCTTATATTCCGTGGCTGAAAAGACCATTACCGCTATTGTGGGCGCTATCTCCTTGCATCACGGTGGTTCCAAGGCCGCCGAATTCGTCAACCAAAAGTTACTTCAAGGTGAAAACTCCTTGATAAACATCGCTGATGAAAAGTACGACTCCTACTAGATCTCTTCCCCCACCCCCTCCTCCTCTTCTCGTTGTTAATTATCTTTGTCTCCCTCCCCTCCCCTTCCCCCGGCCCTATTTATCCATGACGATGAAGAATAATTATGCAGCCGCCATATTTATGTTTTATCACCTTTTACTTTGTCGAATATTTTTTGTTTCTTTTTTTTTTTGGGCTGGCGCTGACGTTGACGCCGACGCTGCTCGCTGACGTTGGCGTTGACATTTTGACTCCAAATGGGCTTTTTTATCCTTCTTTGTATCTATCTTTATCTATAAAAGCCTGTCGTCTCCCTCCGTCGGTGGATTTAGACTAAACCCCCCTCCCCCCACAAAACCGCCTGTGGTTATTATCTTACGTCGGGATTTTGTAACGTGCAAACATGTATTGTATATAGTTTTTTTATCTTGTTTTACTTGAGAAAGTCCGCGTAATTAATACCTGCTTAATTCATTAATAAAAAAATAGTCTGTCTAATGGTGTGTGTTTTCGTGGTTTTTCGTGTGTAGTGAGTCCGACAGAGGTGATAATTGTGTGTTATGTCTTGCCCATTGGGTGGGACAATAATCCACCAGCCAAACCTCCCCCGAGAGCGTCACGATTGTGGACGAGAGACCAAATCACGGCGTTTTTGGGCACACCACACCAATGACTATTTACAATCTGTATATATTTGACCGACACTGTATGTATCCCTGCTACTTGGTTGCGTTTAGGCCCATTTACTAACTGTGGCTCTGGCTTGTTTTTGGGTTGTTTTTTGTCTCAGGCTCGTGTATTTTCCACCGTCAATGGCACGGTGACCAGCCTGTGATCACAACCACAACCACAACCCCGACGACAACGACGGCGACGACGGCCACCCCCCAATTATCACCGCTGGCTACCAATACCCATGAGGATAATATCAAGCTGGTATTCGGGGCGGTTTTCTCTCTGCGTAATATGACGCAGCAACTCACGTTGGACGGACAATCCAACGCCTTTGTATCGTTCCAAACGTCAAAATATAAATTGCATTACTTTGAGCCCTTGAGTGGGATCAAGATGGTCATGCTCACGGACCCCCAATGTGCTAGTTTAAAGCTGGTTCTGCAACAGATTTACGCTGGTTTGTACGTTGAGTTTGTGGTTAAGAACCCATTGGCCCCGCTAGAGTACGTGGACGGTGAACAAATTGATAATGAAATGTTTGTGGCCGGATTAGATCTGTTTGTACGTGGTTTACCCGTGTTTGAGTAATAATAATAATAATAATATAATAAAGGACCAAAGATATAGAATAAATAAATAAATAAATAAATGCAAATTTGCCGAGCAAATTCCATCACAACACGATATTATGATGAACTTGCTTCTATCGTCGGAGAGGGTATATCATCACTCTGATGGTTATTATCCTCTTGACTCAATTCAATCGGTTGGTTTACTTTATCCGACGCCTCGCCCAAATTTAGCCTTTCCAATTGCGCCAAATCATCCGGCGATAAATCCGCCTCTAACTTGACATACTCTTCAGGCACTAATCCAGTCTCACCCGTAACGGCGTCTTCGGCCACTAGCCATCCCTGGCCGTGACGATAGGAGATCCACACCATATGGCCCGCCGTAAGTCTATATTCGTTATCATTCTCCGGTTCGAAGTCAAAGAGCGCGATGGCACGGCAATGAATCTCGTCCACCGAGGAATAATACCCATTATCATCATCGTCATCATAGTCGTCTTCTCCCTCTTCATATCCTTCTTGCTCGCCATGATTTCTATTGTTGCGGTCATTATACTCATGGTTATAATCATTTCTATCATTATAAGCACCACCACCACCATCACCGGCTTCATTGTTGTTGTAGCGATTCCCTCGATACCTACTGGTTTGGGTCTGCCAGGGCGGGCCCGCATCAGGGGTGTATTTATCGGTAAGAATAGTATCGTCATAATCCGGTATATCGCCTTGGCCGCCGCCGCCCGCTGGCGTATGATAGTAACTATTGTAATTGTTGTAATTGTTGTAATTATGATTCACCGTCACCTCGTCATCATCCTCTAGGTACTCGTCATCGTCCAGGCCCTCCGCGTCCTTGTCGTCGTCATAATCATCATCCTGTTCCAGCTTCACGCCATAATGGAGATAATGAAATTTGGGATACGCGAAATCGCGAACGTAGGTATAATCCAGCGCGGATACAAATTCCAGAGGTACATGTCCATCATCCCCCCGACTGGGTATCACGTCCAAGACAGTTCGTTTCATGGCGGATTTGTCTGCTTGTTTTTTTTTGGTTTGTTTTATTTTGTTTTCTTTTTGTTTTCTTTTTGGCTTTTTCGTTCAATTTAGACTAAGCACGATATCGGTTGGCTTTCCAGGATGAGTCTTTGGCCGTCGTTTCAGGTGCAATTCGCTCAGTTTTATGTCAAACGCAGTAGTGGCGGAACGAAGCGGGTGGTCGGAACGATTGGACAGTAGTGTATACAAGACAGGGCTCGGCTGGTGGATGACCTTAAAACCGCGGGGGAAAAAACCTTCTCAAGACGACGCCGGAAATCAGAAGCTAAGCTATTTACGCCGTTAGGTTAGTCGAGGCTGAGATGTATGATCGAAATCATGTCGCAGGGAAATCACCGCATCTTTTGGGAGGTTTCAATTTTCCGTCGCGGCCACGCATCTGAACGTATATATAGATTAAAATATATATATATATATATATATATATATATTCCACGATTTGCTATTATTAAGAAAACATGACAACCGCTCACAGACCGACATTCGACGCCGCCAAGGGCAAGAAGAACCCCATCATCACCTCCATCAGCCATGCGCGGTCCTTGCCCAGTCATACCAAGCTCAAATACCGCCAGAGGGGCCAGGGCGGCGATGCTGACGCCGATAGACTAGGTGGTGACCGTGAATCCCTACAGAAGGATCTCTTGGCCCGTGAAGAGGAACACCAGCGTCTGGTTAATAAGCGAAGAAAGATAATGGCGGTTGTACAGGATCAGGATGAGGATATTGTGTCCAGTGAGGATGAAGCCATTGCTGAGCCGCCCCAGGTGGCTTTGCTCGAGGGCAATAAGGATTATGAGAAGGAGAACGCTGATGATGATGACGATGATGATGATTCCGAAGATAGTGATGAAAGTGACGACGATGATGATACGGCGGCTTTGATGCTGGAATTGGCAAAGATAAAACAAGAACGGGCTCAGGAAAGGGAACGATTGGACCGGGAGCTAAAGCAACGCGAGATCGCGTTTAGTAACCCCTTGCTCAATAATGACCCTAATTCGGATATATTGGATTCGTTCACCGTCAAGCGACGATGGGATGATGATACTATGTTTAAGAACCAAGCCCAGCGTGGTGCTAACGATAACGCCAAGAACTTTATCAATGATACGCTGCGGTCCGACTTTCATCGTAAATTCCTCAATAAGTATATTCGATAGTTATAATAGATTACAGGTATATATATATATATATATATATATATAATAAGTTAATTTTGTTCTTACTTGAAGTAATTCTCTAGAGTTCCGCCCACCGTTTCCCATGCTAACCAATCACTGGCCTTATTGGGTAACAACCCCATTTGACCCAATTTCCATATACCAACCACTAGCGATAATGCCTGAGCGGCCACATAACCCCAGCGGGCCATGGCGACATCGGTGGAATTCTTGGGTGTTTTAAATTTGGTAAATTCGCCCGCTGACGACGCCATATTCTTTATGGGCTGCACAAAGAACATCATGAGGGTCATCATCAACGGGATCAGCTGGAGCGAGTTACCGGACATGTAAGACACAAAGACGTTCATGGGCAGCGATTTCGCCGGCGCGAACGCGACCTCCCATGCCTTTTTGACCTTGAGCTCGTCCATGGATTTTTGGTTCTTGTCTAGGATGACATTAGCTTGAGATCCCGATCCTGATCCCGATCCCGATCCCGATCCCGATCCTGGCGTGCGAAGAGCCCGATCGCCAAACCCGTCCGGGTTAGTTACGCCAGATAAGGCCTTGGCCGGCGCGAGTACATGGGGTGCCGTCTGTTGGGCGTACCAATCGGGGAGCGATGCTGACATTATTGGGCGTGATATCTTCTAATTCTGGACGTGGTGCAATTGGCAATCTGCGCTGTGCACACAGACGGGACAGCCTTTGCGTTGCCTTTGCCTTTGGGAGGTTTGGCTGGGATGATCTCCAACATGAAAACCGCTGGGGATTCAACTCGCGAGATCATCCACGACTTTTGGCGAATATTTTAATAATAATAATAATAACAATAATAATAATAATAATATAGTAATAATGGCGGCTCCGAAAAGAAAATCTCGGCCTTCTGCGGTGCCTCGGGCTCGCACTCGCATCAACGGTATGTGTGGGTTGTTGGCTTTGATTTTGCTTCTCTTTTTTTTCCCTTTCTTAATTCTTAATTCTCATAGCTTGTTCTCTTTTTCTCGGTTCTAACATAATACAGGTAAACTGATCAAGCACCCGCCGCCTCAGCTGGGCCAACGGCCCCAGGACGTGATTCAAATCGGTAGCTCAACGCCCTTCATCTCGGGGCTCAAGCGGATCCAAAAGCAACTCCAATCGTGCACAAGGCCCTTCATGACCGTCCAGGGCCTGGGCAAGTCGATCGAGAAGGTGTTGGCGCTGGGGGTTAAACTGATGGAGCTGGAACATGTGGTCGAGGTCCGAACCAGTACCGTGCGCGTGGTCGATGAGTTTACTGAGGTGATTAATGATGCAAATGACAAATATGATGATAATAATGTCCAGGATGACGATGATCAAACGGAGACTATGAGAGCTCGTGAGGTCAGTAAAGTGGAGTTGCGCGTGTACGTTAAAAATTAAAAGAAACCAAGATTAAAGAATAATAAATAAATAAATAAATAAATAAAACTATAGAATTGTCATGTATTGTGATATATATACTCGAGATGTTATACGAATCCAACGCCGTGATCCGCCCTATTCCCTAGGGGATTATTTTATGTGAACTTGATTGTGTGGACACTTTAGTCTGTCTTTTCAGCGGCTAATTTATCCAGAGCGGCCTGTCGGATGTACTCTAGTTCAGCGGCCTCTTTACCCCCGAATTTCGTGCGAGCTTCTTCGGTGTTGAGCAAGTCCAAACTCTTCTGGTAGTCGCCGATGTAATAGGCCCGTTCAGCGGCGGCCTTGAGTGCCGAACGATCCAGTTTGGAGCTTATATTACTATAATCTCTGTCCAGCAGTGACTAGAGATGGTTAGTAATAGATATATATATTCATAATGTTGAACAAGGGTCTTACTTACTTGACTGGATTGAATCACGGGCCCGCTAGCGTATGACGCCTTTTGGATTTCAAATTCCTCGGCCGTCTGGCCCTTGCGTGTCTTGGCCTTGCTCATCGGATATATAGGATATAACGGACAATGGAGAGATCAGTGCAACGGATAAAGAGAGAAAGCTCAAAGATAAACGAAATAAAGATTTATTAAGTGGTGCAGCCGTTCAAGTCCCAATGGCGATTTCAGCGGCCGATGCGATGAGATATGAGATGCCGGGGGAAAGCTGCCACCAACGAGTGAGAGAAAAACGAAGAGAGAGAGAAAAACGAAGAGAGAGAGAAAATCCTACGAATTAAAATAAATAAATAAATGGAATGGAATATAAAATTATATGAAATGAATTGAATTGACCTTAAATAGCAGCTGAGGCCGTGGTCTTGGGCGGTGGGGCCTTATCGGCCTTGACCTTTTCCTTCTTTTCCTTCTTTTCCTTAACGGCCTTTGTAGAGGCTTTAGCCTTGGAGGCCCTGGCCAGATCTTTCTCCTTCTTGGCCTGGGCCTTAATGAAGGCAGCCTCAACTTTACCAATGAAGCTTAACTCATCGTGACCTAAGAAGGGGTGGATTTTGTCGGGGTATTCACGCAGGGCCTGGGCCTGTTGATTCTTTAAGTTTTCAAATTCCGCCGTAAACTTTTCCTTGGTTTCCTTGTCCAAATTAGACCATTCGGCGGCGGCCGATTTGAGGGTACTCCTGGCGCCATTAGAATCCGTCGAGGATTTGGTTAATTTAAGGCTAGTAAAGTAGTTATAAGCCGAGGCAAGCGATTGAGGCGGTTCGGGTAACTTGGCCAACACCTTTTCCTTTTCGGCGTTGTATTTGGCCCTCAATTCATTGGCCTGGCTTTGCCACTTTTCCTTTTCAGCCGCCGGTAATTCACGATACTCCTGGCCGATTTTCTTGGCTACTTCGGTCATGCTCAGATTGCTACTGGTGTATTCGCCACGCTTGGTCTCATTGAATAGCATATAGGCGTTCTTGGGCGATTTGGGCAATTGCGCCTTTTGCGCCAGCTTGTAAAGCTCATTAGGCTTGATTAATGTGGTGAAGGCGCGGTGGCCGGCAACGGACTTGGCGGTGTGGTGGGCGGAGGCAAGCATTTATAAATAAGTGATAGGGTAATGGGGGAAGAGAGCTGGACACGGCACGATACAAAAACTATGGCAATTGATAGGCAATGGTACAATCAACAGTGATGGCGATAACCAGGGTGGTTGGTTTAGTAGTGTAGTGGGCAGTGGAGGCCAAAGACCCAACCACACCGCTCTACGCGGCGTGGGCCATTATGTAAACGTCCCTGGAGGCTTGCGCCCAACGCTGCGATACGGCGATGCATATATATATATATATATATATAAAACAATGAGTACTGCACTCTAGCGTTGTAATAGCTATTCTACGGGCGTGGCGGCCATAGACTAAACAGGGCTCACTGAGCCTTTGAATATATTTCTCGAGTCACGCCACCGATTCCACCGCCCGTTCTCGCCGCGCCACTGGTTTACACAGTCGGCAAGAAACGCACGATGAAAGAAAGCCTGGTAACAATCGGGGGAGCACCGGGTCAGTGTTTGATGGACTATAATTCGGCGCTCTCACAAAGGGAGATCTGGCGGTTGATTAAGATGGATCTGTAGTATCTACATCGCTCTTCTGGGGTGCCGGCGGATACAGACTGGAAAAGTGGGTAATCAAACCCGACAAGCTTATGATTCGTAAAAACGAGAAACAATTTATTCAACTAAGCGAAAAAAACAAAAACATAATATGCAGTATAAATCATAACAAACAAAAATGAAAGAAAGAAAGAAATATATAAAAAAAACCAATTGACCCATATAATAATAAATAAGATGCGTGAAGAAGACCATGAAAATGGTAGGTTCATCGATAACGCCGCATTGGCAGCATTAAAACCATTGTCAGATGCCTAAACCCCGTATAGTTGATTGCCAGACGCGAGAGAAAGAAGACGCCCGCATTCTAAGCGACAACAAGTCTAGTTTTCAGGTTCAGGTTCACTGTCACTAGCGAGTTCAGGGCGGTACTGGGGAGCCAGAGTCTTTTCCGATTCGGATTCGGACTCCTCGTGGTGATCCGCCACCAGGGCCACTGGTTTGACAGGTTCAGCCTCAGGCACAAAGGGCTTGGTTTCCTCGCAGGTGAGGGTCAAGAAGGAGGTCAAGTTGAGGACGATAGGAGAGGGCATTGTATGTGTGTATGTGTGTGTGTGTGTGTGGGGGGGGGGGGTTCAAAGAGATAGACTGTCTGTGATGATGAGAGTTCTGTTTTACCCCAGATTTGACGGCCTTTCAGCTCGCTATTTATACCAAAAACCTGGGGTAGATCCCGGTTTATAATCGCGCGGTCCCGGCCGGTTACCGTGTCAATTTTGCGTGTCTCAGCGCCCAGGTGTTTCGGGGGCGCAGCGGGATGCGCCGGGATGCGCGAGAATATCTCGGATTGCTCCCGGCACCAATGGGGGCCATTCCCGGGTCGCCCAGCACGCCATTGGCCCCCCGCCTATCTTTGGTGGCCCTCGGCAAGACCTCAATCGAGGGTGTTTTCCGAATTCACTGGCCTTTTTATTATTATTTCCCTGGGGCTCTATTGGGGTTGTGCTGTCAATATCTTTTTTCCGCGCTGCTATCATCTCCCGCCTTCAGCCTTGAAAACGCTGCTCTCAGACTTTTTGGCATGTTTGGGTAATCCCACATAGTATTCTCCATATGGCCTGCTGTTGCATGCAAAAGACTTCGTGGCCAAGTTGGTTAAGGCGTGCGACTGTTAATCGCAAGATCGAGAGTTCAACCCTCTCCGAGGTCGGTTTTTTTTTGTTTTTTGTTTTTTGTTTTTTTTCATCATTGTAGTAAAAATTGGCCCGGCCCGTTAGTGAGGGGCGCTAAGTTATCAATTTTCAAAGATCGTGGAAAACAAGTCTTCATCTGAATTGTTTATATCTACATGTTCCCGCCAGTATAGCATGTCTCTCTTGTATAATTAGATCCTTGACTGTAGTTATATAGCTGTTTTCCTGGTTTAAGAATTTATCTTACCTTTTCCAAAAGGAAGATAACACCGGGGTTGGGGTAATGGCCCATCCATCCCCTCCCTTGTTTGGTATGCATATTACGATTTAAACTGAATTCGCCCGCTCTACATGCTCCTGTCAAAGTGGGAGTATCTTCGTTCTGCGTCACTCTATCCCCCCTTTGCGGGCGGAAAGTATCCGCTTATATTCTTCCATTTTGTGGCATTAGGCATTTAACTTTAGTTATATGGCTATTTTCCTTGTCAAACAGCAAATCTCCCGTAAACCAAAAAGAAAAAAATTTAAAAAAACTACCTTTTATTAGCTTTTTTAGCGAACCTACAAATATACTAAAAAATTTATTCTGCAATGAAGAGATGTCTCTAATTGCCTTTCAGAATTTACATTATGTGCTTATATAATAAAAGTGATTTTCAATATTTCGTAAAGTTACCTGTAAACCTTATTTTGTCACATGTACGATTTTTTTCTTTGTTAAGGAGCGCATTTGGTTAATTCTAAGACATATATCTCAAAATGAAAGGTACCAAAGACTAATGATTCAGGAGAATAAATAAATAAATAAAAAATGTCCGATTTTGTTTGTTTGTTTGTTTGTTTGTTTGTTGTCTTGCGGGCTGGCTTTGTTGATTGCAGGTAATATGGTAGGCGCAGGAGGTGTAATAAAAGAATGTTCCACTTGACAAAGCCCAAAGCGGTGACTAAGAACCTGGATAAGGAAATAAAGAAATATACAAACAAACAAACAAACAAACAAACAAACAAGTCTGATGACACACGAGACACGTAACGGAGTGGGCGATGACGCATGCATCACGTAATAAACCTTGACAACCCAAACGGGGAGCAGAGATTCACGCCTGCGTTAGGTATGTTTGGATTATCTTGATATTGCTTGGCGCCATAACGGCGAAACCGCGTTTTCGCATAAAGAAACATGCCACAAGTCGCTATAGCGCTCGGGCCCGCCGACTCCAGCTTTTGCCAATGGCGGCAGATACGCACGTGAAAGAGAACCGGTTGATATGTGGAGTGGTATGTAGAATTATTTACTAGGTGCAGAAGGTCTCCGGAAGATCCGAAGGTTACTCATCGGGCTGGGCGAGTCGGCCAGCGCCCATATTCCCTTGTTTATATTGGTAGAATCCAGCCACGGCAGCAGATATTCGCCAGAGCGCCTACTGTCTGGGGGGCAAACCAGAGAACGTAACGGAATAGCACGATATACCAAAAAAAACAAGTCTAAGTTTAGCAACACCGTCGGGCGGAGAGGCTACAAAATTTTATGTGAGCCGAGTGACATACTGAGATAATTAAGCTTTATGATGCCAGTTTACTGTTGCAAATCCCATGTACCTACACCCCCTCCCTACTTGCGTCTAAGACAGGCACCAAGCCTCGGTTGATCGTCGATCAAATTTACTGAACTCCCAAACCAGTGTCACCGATTATTGCAGCATCTAGCCTGAACTCGGCATGGAATTTTCTTCAGATGAGATGATCGACCACGCATATTCTCAACCGTTGCGAACTTCCATGCTCCTTGTTATTCAAAAAGGAAAAACAAGATATGAAACAAAGGCCAGGGCAACGTAAGCCATGATCAAAAATTTAAATCTTGAATGGTCCGGTTCAGGGGGGCAATTGGTATATTTCCTGTCAACCCGAAATAAAGAAAAGAGGGGGCAAACCATAAATATATCTTTCATTTTGAATACGAGAGTAAGAAAAGTAAACAGTAATGATGAATGCTACGTAATCAGACCATTTCCCTTCTTGGCTGGTCTTCTGTGGTAAGGTTCGAAGGTATGGAAGACTTCAAAACAAGGAGTATATTTTGTAGACTCAAATGTACGGGTTATGCTGAAAATAAAAAAAAATTGAACTTAAAAAAAAAAAGTTAAAAACCATATACGTAATCTTGATGATCATGGTCATTTTATTATAATCCATTCTCAATTACAAAACCGGGACCCTAAAGCCCCTGAGCACGCCAACGACAATACTAATTGATTGCGTCGAGTATATAACACCAGTAGGAATCTATGCACAGAAAGTGCATTTTATCGTGGAGAAGATGATCTGATTTTTCGAGGGCATTATGCACCTGCTCCGATATGGGGCCAACACCTCAAGATGCCTTACGCAGGCTATGCATTATGAATCCCGATGACTAATGCTCATTTTGAAAACGCCAAGCCGTACTATTCTGCGATGCGTGAATTTTGTAAGGCGCTCACAAAACAGTTCTCATGATAATCATGGGGCTTGTTTTAACTAAAATTCTTGTAGCTTTTCTGAAATAGAGATGTCAGAACTAACAATGGTTATTCAAGCTTTGTTTTTTTTTTAATTTTTTTTTATAGAAGTTAGAATGGTTTTAATATCTGATTTTCATTAATCAGATTTTGAAAATCTAGTTTGCGATTCAAAGGCGAAGAAGAAAAAAATGATCAAAGCCTGGTGTCCCCTGTGAACATTTTACAGCCATCAGATTATTACTGAATCAGTCTGAATTCTAAGACATATCTTTGAAAGCTGTTTTGGGTCATGGATGAGGCTTCGATTTAAAAAAAAAATTGGACGCGGTTTTGTGGTATTAGTCTCTTCTGTAAGATAATTTTAAATCACATTACTACATTCGGTCGGTCTATGGATTTTTGAAAATCTTTCTATTACAAAGCCTGTATTAAGAATGCCCTCATCTGGGAGCGTCGATAAGTAGTGACAGTACATATTTTATTCGTAGTACTTCTTGCAAAAGGTCTGCAGCACCTGCTCTACCGCACCTGCGTCTCTCAAATGAAAAATGTATATTACCTAATAAACCCCATGTCCCACTCAGGGCGCAGAGCTTGAAAGCAGAGCCACACATTATCGAAGAGGCTTACTGCAGCCCACAGCCAACCGCCAGGTGATGCATGAAACACACCATTTTCTTGCCCATGCTCACAATTAGGGCAACTATTAGCTAGGTCGCCTAAAAATTGCCTCTAACCTAGAGCCAAAGGGACAGTTTTCTTATTCTCTGGCTGAGAGAAAAATGGCGATGGCGGTGGGTATTTGCAATCATCGCTTTTAGGGTTTAGCCTGAAATTTGTTTAGGAAATCATTAGCCCAAACCGGTATAAAGGACCCTGGTTTACTGATACCCTGTATGAACGAAACCGCAAATTAAAAAATAAAATAAAAAAATTGGAAAAACAAAAAATATGGGAAAGCTCTGTAGAGACTCAATAGTGGATGATAGTAGATCCATTCGCCATATTGATTTATTTTGCTCCTTTTCTTGGCTGGTCAATGACCACACACAAACGCCAACTACGCCCAAAAAGAAACTTTTGCCGAGTAAGATAAATATGACAAGGAGGCGTTTATTGATCTACATCACTAAGTTTGCAATGATGGCGTATTCCGGGCAGAAATTAGATACAAACCGAGGAATGGGAGGGGGAGGGGCGGGCAGGAAGCTAAAGGTATATTGGCCTGTGTACGTTCCGTATGATTAGGCTTTGACGCTCCCAGATGTCATCATGGATGTCTCAGATTCCCGCAGGTGGCAGCTAATCAGGCCTGGTCACGCGAGCTAGGCCGTCTGTAGATCTTCATTTTCAAACAAACCCTAATATATTTTCAGCATTTCACACCCAAACTATTGAGGCTCAAGGAAGATCACTTCAAAAAAAAGATTATACAATATAACAAATTTGCTGGATCTAAAGTTTAATATATTTTTATTATTTTTTCTTAGCAAAAGTGATCTTCCAGTATATTCCAGATCTGTATCTTAGTTGACATCTACTCATTTTCCATGATAATATAGCATCCGTAAAACCGGCAGGCCAAACATATGTCAAAAACATATACCCAAAAGAAACCTTTCACCCCCTGGGTTGAAACATGGCATTCAGAGAGTAGATCCTAAAGCCCACGAGAATGGATTATTCCGATTATTTTGACAATCATTTGATTCCTATACACATGAGAACCGGGTGCTATTTATTTCAATACACCATTTTAAAAATTATTATGTAGTCAGAACCATAACATGAGTTTTTAAAAATAAAAGTAAAACCTTTTTACAGATTCGGTAATTCATTCCGATTTATAGGTGATAAAAAACTAAGATTTCTTTCATGCTTTAAATCATCAGTATCAATTTTACGATCACTAGCCCGATTCAATTGGGGGATTTTGGTCGTGTCCAGCGATACACTATTGGCGTCGGACTTGAGTGGTTTCACCTGAGTAGACTCCTTGTAAGGCCGGTTGTTGTTTGAACTAGAATGTTCAATATTTTCAGAAAGAATTTGCCCCTTTTGTGATAGTATAGCGCTTTTATTATTCTTCAATGCTAATGAGCTATCACGGGTCTTAAGGTACTGGTCGTGATACTTTTTCAGTAGGGCATCTTTCTCTTTCATTCTAGCTTTCAATCGTTTCACACGCGACTGCAGCATTTTAACCTCTTCCTTATAATCTCTTAACTGGGCCGATTCCGCGGGTGATAAATTAGGAGCGTCATTAGTGTTTTTTTTGGCCAAACTCACAATTGGCCGATGATGATTGAGTGGATCATTAGATGCCTGAATATCAATCTTCTTTCGGGTGGGGATTTTTTCCTCTATACCCTGAACAGAATCAGATGAGGGGTTTTTTTCCTCTATACCCTGAACAGAATCAGATGAGGGGTTTTTTTCTGCACCATTATTTAAATCTAGCGCAATCTTGCCATCCTTTCTTAGGGGTCCATCTTTCAAGTCATCTCGCGAATACCGCGAATCAATATTCAAGTGCCGTTGAGAATTCACTTTGAATGGTGATGTTTCTTTACTAGTGGCCCTTATATGTTTATCATAACTCAAAATATTATCTTCTTGTTGGTTGGGGTTGGAAAACGCGTTCTCATACTTGGTCGGCTTTTCAGACCCACGCCCGGTCGCCGTGTGTGTCATATCCGTAATTCTAGTATTGTATATTGAGCGACGACGACGCGGGGTTGAGTGATGATCCTGGGCAAGCAAGTCAGGAGGAGCCCGATAAACGATGGGTACACGTTTGGAGTCCAAACCTGTACGTTGACGTTTGTTTATAGTAGACAGCGAGGGAATAGAATTAATTGGATGTTTTCGTTTACCCTCGTCATCTTTCTGTTGACGATGAAGATCTTCCTTATCCTTAATTATTCTGGCCCAATTAGGCGCATGTTGTGAAATATTGTGATAAAAAAGTCGCTCATTGGACGGACTCTGGTTATTCCTTGAATCATGGATGGAATCACCTCCTAATATATGTTCGGTCTCATATTTCCGTCGACGCGGTGACGTGAATTGTTCATCTAATAAGCCAGTCGCACTTTTATTATAATCGTAATCATAATATCTCTTGTAATTTTGTTTATCCTCAGTGTGAATTTTCTCTTTACCAATATCACCACGTAAGTAGTGCGTTTGAGATCCCAGTGTATTCTCTGGATCTATTCTGCCACGCGATTTATTATCTATCATTCGGCGCCCGTTCTGGCTAGCGGTTTTTATCCACGATTGCGATGATTGTGGATGTTGTGGATGTTGTGGATGTTGTGGGGGGTTGAGGTTATCAACAACAGGGGTATCATGTTCTTGTACTGGCTCAGCCCCATTTATCACATTATCCCATGTTGTTTTGAGCGCATATATCACTTTATTGATCATGCTAATAATATCAGCGATATATAAATTCAATTATAACCGCGATCTCCACTGAGTAGTTATATCTTTTCCGCGGTAAACAAAAAAAACAAAAACAGGTTAGATTGAAAAGAAAAAAATGAAAAAGTAATTTCTAAGATTGATAACACAATTATTGATTAAAGTGTATGTGAGGATTAAAATATAGCCCGTGTACCCCTTTTATATGATCTATAGGCTGGCTACGACAAATTGTTTCGATTATTTAATTGTTTGATCGATTTATTTAACTGTGATGCGAGATGAGGGATGATGATGCACCATCCATCGGGTAATCCGCTCCTATAATCGTGGGAGTTGAAGCCACCCCAACATCGGATATTGTGTTGTTTTTTTAAGATTAAGCACGCCAGACAGGAAAAAAATATAAAATATTAGTATTAGAGCAATGTTAATTATTTTTTTGGTTCTATAAAACCTTGTACAAAATTTAAGAAGAAAAAAAATAAAAAGAAGGGGAAAAAAAGAAGGAAAAAAAAGAAGGAAAAAAAAGTAAAAAAAAAAAAAATCTATACACCATGATTTGGCTGGTGGTATACTCTTCGCAGACAGGATATATACTGGCCCATTATTCACACAGACAGGCCCATAGCTACCGTTATCATTATTATCATTGGTTTAATTGAGATTATAGTCTAAATTAATGTGCGAGTATGCTGGTGCACCTGTCGAGGGCAGAAAATTCGATTGTAATCTGAATTGCTCAGCCATAGGAAGTTGTTGCGAAATTTGTAAAGGTGGTGTAAGTTGCATTAGCGGATTAACCAAATTATAATTATGGCTATTGTCGGAGACAATCATGGGGACAGGAGTTTTCATATTATTTTCGTATTGTGCGTTGTTAATCTGCGTTAATTGTTGTGATTGTAACCGTTGTAATAGCATAATCTTTTGTTGTATCTGTTGTCGCTGCTGTTGGAAAAGAAGTTCCTGTAATTGATATTGTTGTTGGAAAAGTAGCTGTTGCTGCTGGTTTCGCTGGATATTTTGTTCTTCTAAAAAGTCATTAGGTGATGAAATGGCCGTATCTTTACCAAGTACGATAGAGGGCGCTGAAAAATTGCTCATCAAGGCATGGTTATTTGCTTCCTCAGCGGATGTTGCTCCCACAATATTTTTATTGCTTAGAGGTTCAAAACAGGTATTATCAATAAACTGGTCAGCTTTTTGAATGTTATTATGCTGTCCGAAAAAAAGTTTATTTTGGTCAAAACACGATTCTGAGGGTGTAAGCAGCTGTATATTACCATATCCAGATATTCTGTTCAAGGGGTTAATTATCTGGGATGTATTGGATATGCTATCCGTGACTGAGGGTGCCGAAACCACTAATTTGGACTCGCTAGATTCCAAATTAGGACCTTGTATCATCAATGGGTTTAAACTAGTTAATTGCACCGCTGATGTCAATGATACAGCCGATGCTGATTTTGGGGATAACATTGTAGAATCTACCGTTGTTGGATCTATAGTTGGAATCGAAGTAAAGTTTATTGCTGAAGATGGTAATGCTGTCAAAGGCGAATCTAGTGTGTATCCCATATTTAATGGATGTGGCTGTGACTGTGATGTGTAAGGGTAGATACTAGGGGGATTAAGGATCGTCATGGGCTCAAGAAAAGATTTCTGTGATTGTTCTCCAAAGACGGGTGTTTCCTGTTTGAGATCTTGCGATGACATCGAAGTGAAATTATCGTGAAATAATGGTGATGACAAAAGTGATTTATCATCGATCTTATTTGAAGTCGTAATCGTAGATGGGGCTGAGCCATTGTCGTTATTGAGGCTATTGTTTATAGCAAACTTTAGGGATTCAATGTTCTTTATAGACAATTTGCTGCTATTTGGTTTAGATTTAGGACTATTGGCTTCACTTTTTATTGAGAGTGCACTGAGTTTGCGTCGGTTGATAATACTACCTTTCCTCACTCTAACCTTACAACCACTAGCGGCAATTTCTTTAATCAGATCACTCGATGATTCTAAACCGGGGAAAAGCTTCGCTGAGTAAACAGTAAGCGGTTCAGAGATAATAGTATTTCGATGAAATGTTTTGGTTATTGTAGGAGATGGTGAAATGTTTGTAGTTTCGGCAACCTCAGGACTGGAAGGTGACTCGGATTTAATCTTGGGTGATTTATCAGGATTTACTGATGTTATATATTCAAATAACTGGAACATGAGACGATATACACCTTCCAGTTTTATAGATAAATCACTGAAAATGAATAGATATTTACCGGGGCCCTGACTATTTCGTATATGAGCCACAGAGGCTACCGTTGTACCGGACAGCATACTTGAATCTGATTTAATGGGGGTAAGGAAACTTGAATTCTTAGGAGAAGTCAAAACTTTATCGAAAGATGAGGCAAACTCCACGGGTGAGGGGGCTGCGGTGGTATTAGGGGTGCAATCATTTGTGTAGGCAGTATAGCCTGATGCGGCCGAACTGGTTGATGGATTTCTTGAACTGTTATTGGAATTCCAATTTATTCTTTCGCTGGTTGTGGTTTGAGATAATAGTTCTGGATTTAGTTTAATAGAATTAGAGAAATCAGATTGCGAGTGGAAATCCCTCAAGAAATCTTTCCTGCCCTTGAGTTCACGAAGTTCATCAGGGGAAACGGATTCTATACTGGCCCGAATAATAAAGCTACTAAGACAGAGATGGGTGACATCTCGATTATTGTTATCGATTACCTTGAGTGCAATAACCGGAGGGGGGTCAATAGGCCTTCTGGAATCACATTTAGAATTTATGCCAGTGGCTCTAGCCTTGACTGGTTGTTGTATTATTTCCAAGTTATAAGATAAATCGATTGATTGAGAACGAGGGGAGGTCATGGGGATAATTAATTGAACAAGGGGGGGTTATTATAAGATTGACCAAGGTTGGGGGAAGGGGGAGGTTATTATAAGATTGGCATAAGCCGGAAGATTTTAGGATTAAAATAGAGGGGGGAGGGAAGTAAGACAAAATGAGGCAATATAGATCTAGATAAAGTAGAGAAAGGGTGGAATTCCAGGCTTATAAAGTCACAATCCGGGCGTGAGTGTGCTTATTACAAGCAGTACGATATGGGCCACTGTAGGTTGGTAGTTATCTGATTAGTGTAGCTCAGGGCTTTGTGCATGGCGTGCCGCCGCCAGCTGTCAGCCAGGGACCGCGGCGTGCATGGCTCCCCTGACACTCGTCCTGCGGGCCAAGCGATGTCGCCTAGGCGTAGATCCAAGAGAAGCTGGATAAGGTAGAGCCAGCGATGATCTCCTTGGCGATTGATGGCCGCGCCGTGGTGCGCGGCCGCCGATCGCTGCACCCGACCCGAACTTGCGATGACTGGCCGGCCAGGTCTCGAGGCGAGGTCAGATTGGCGGGTACGGCCAGGCGAGCGCGCGGTTGCGGGCGCCGAAGGCTGGGGCTGCGGTGAGCGCGCGGTCAAATCGAATTCCCTGGGGCCCTGAGGCCACGCCCCTGCGCAGGAGGCCCAGTATCGTTTCTTTTTTCTGGGCTCGGGGAGGGTCGTGGGGTCAAGGGCGGGCTGTCTGTTGGGCCCATTTGAGGCTTGTAACGGCCGGCGCGCGTAGAGGGCGCGTCCCGTTTGGCGCGCGGCCCGTGCACAGGTGGATGCACAGGCCCGTGCAGCGGAGGCTGCAGCTGGAGGATGCCAAGAGCCAGCGCTTCGCCTCCCGATGGCCACGGTGCAAAAAGCAAATTCGGGTGCTGCATGGCCCATTCGAGCCGGAGGCCTGCGGCGGCCAGGAAAAAGCAAATATGCCTCTTCTTCTGGCTGGCCAGAGGCTGGAATAAGCTTCAGGGATTACGAATAAAGGAAAAAGTCGGGGTTAAGCTCAAGGGATGAAGCCTCCGATCAGCAGGGTTTGCAACCCAAAGGAGCCTGTTTACCACTCTTGGCCTATTGTGCTAATGGAGACCAGCAACACAACTGCACAACGGCAACACTGCACAACACCACCACCAAGATAATCTGAACTCTTTTTTTTTTTTGGTCATTCGCCCTTGTCAGCACCTACAATGCGCCTATTGTTGTTCAGGTCGCCAGCGTGGTTTCAGAAAACCTGGAACCTACTACTTTGTTTAATATCTAACTGGGGTCAGATGTGCCCCTATTTGGTTTGGTTGGCTGGCCGGTAGTTTGTTTTATCCTTGGCTTTGGCTCCCATTCGGTGCTGCTGAAACAACAAAGGTGAGGCCGCAATGTCCTGGTATCGCCCGGATGTCGACTTGTATGGCGAGTGCACTGGCTTAGACGGTGCGTGAGAGAAAATTAGATGCAGGCCAAGCCCAGGGCCAAAAGTGGCCAATGAGGCTAATGTAGGACCAGCCCGCCGCTGCGGAAAATAGATGACCCAGCCGCGATTCGAACGTTGGCGGTCGCCAAAGTTCCACGGTGATGTAAGCCATCGCACCCCCACATCCGCCTTTTCCTGTCATGGGCGGCCTCGTGGGGGCGGTCAGACCTCTGGCCTTTGTTCCTTCTTGACTAAAAAAAGTTCACGAACTCAGACAATATGGTCCGTCTTCGAGACTCGATAGTTAACGACTCAGCCTCTAGTCTCATGATATTCGATTATCTATCTATCCCTCGGGTAATCATATTCTGAACCAGCACCACCTGGTCCGGACCTATCATACAAACTCCAGTGGAAGGTCCCGCACGGGGGGCTTCCAGGCGTCGGGTTCCCGGGGCAACGCGGGTTCCTGGCGCAAGATTCTTCCACGACGAGCTTATCGCTGGACCTGACCCCACAGGCGGGGGTCACGGGGGCAGGCGCTGATGCCGATAGCGTGGCCTTATTTTAACCAAAAAACGCAAACTTGGCCTTTCTTTCCCTTCTTTCCTTCTTTCTCCAACAACTTTTCGCCTTTTCAGACGTCTGTACCCCTTTCAATTGCAACCCCTCAACTTCTAAAAATGGATTTCTTAAAGAACGCTGTCGAAAAAGCCGGCAAGCAGGAAATTGAACAACAATTCTCCGGTATGCTCGGTGGTAGTAAGGCCAGCAACAATAATAATTACAGTAGTAATACTAATGATAACTATATCAATAGTAATCAAAATAGCAGCCAAAACTATAACCAGAACACTAACCAAAGCCAAAACTACAACCAAAACCAACCCCACCAAAACTACAACCAAAACCAAAGCCAAAACTACAACGAAAACACTAACCAAAGCCAAAACTACAATCAAAACCAACCCCACCAGAACCAAAACTACAACCAAAACACTAACCAAAGCCAAAACTACAATCAAAGCCCTACCCAAAACTACAACCAAAACCAAAACTACAACCAAAACCAAAACTACAACCAAAACCAAAACTACAACCAAAACCAAAACCACAATCAAGGCTACAACCAAAGCAGTAACCAAAACCAAAACTACAACCAAAGCAGTAACCAAAACTACTCTCACCCCAATCCTTCTCAATCTAGTTCTTCCTCCAATCCTTCTCAATCTAGTTCTTTCTCCAGCTCTTCTCAATCTAATTCTTCCGCCAGCTCTTCCCAAGCCACTGGCAAATACGATCCTTACATTCGCAAGGGTGTTGAGGCGTTTGAAACCGATGTCCTCAAAATGAATCAGAAGAACAAGTCTAGCTCTGTACAGTCTATGGAAGGCAAGGTTGAATCCTTCATCGGCTCTAGAATTAGCGATTACCAAAAGCAGAATAAAAACTAAATAAAAAAAAAGACATTTAGGTGATTGATTTGATTTGATTAAATATTTCCGTTGTTATATGAAGAAAAAAAATGAATATATATATAAACTAAATTTAATAGATTGTTTATTACTTTGTTTCAAATAATATTATATATTACCGTAATTAAATCTCAACTAATAATCCTTAAAAAAGAAAAAGAAAAAGAAAAAGAAAGAAAAAGAAAAGAAAAAAAACTACTTTTGTCTATAAACGAGCCAATCCCAAAATCTACCAGGAAAGGATGGTGACTTGATACTCAGATTTGATCTATCAAGCGTCCTTGTTGGAAGAATTTCGGTGTTTTTAGACCACGATGGCTCGGGCTTGGTTTCAACCCTATCATTAGATAATGGTTCCATTCTATGTTGTTGTTCTTGTTGTCTTTGTTGACGTTGTCGATTTTGATGTTGAAATGATTGATATTGGTACCGCTGCTTATCACTTGCGGATGGCACCACCCCCTTTTTGAATCTTCGAAATAACGTACCCGTTTTAAACCGATACATTATCTCTAGTTTTTGTTTACCCAATCGTCTAGTGAATCGGTTATGTGACGCTAAATAACCCAGTGCCTTGAATTGTAATAGCATGCGAGCCCCAAATGATGTGAAATGCGACAAGGGTGATGCCGATGATGAATGAGAGTCACCAAAAATGTTTTCCTCAGCATTTGATCTGCCTAAAAATGACAACGGCGAAGGCGAAGATGACGACGAAGATGATACTCGTTTGGTATTATCCCCCGTCATGGTCATACGTTGTAATCGCGTAAGACTCTTGAGAAAATGCACAATTACAACCGCACTAAGTAAACTGGCCGCACCAGCAATGGCCATAAACCCATATTGAGATTCTTCGATAAAATTTTTCAAATTCATACCGTAGAGTGAAGCAATTAATGTACCACTACTTAAACCCAAAGTACCAATTTGAAATCGCAAATCTAACAGCATTAGCGAATTTCTATTTGCGTCCAAAATAATATTTACAATGTCTTCGGTATTACGAATATTAGAGACTAAATTACCCACTGTTTGTACGATTTCATCACAGTGTTTATAGTAAGTCTCTAGTAGCATTTCCATTTCTGAATGATCATTAAGAGCGCGCGGTTTGCCCTCGGCTTTGGCCGTAAGGTACATACCGGCCAAATCTTCATCTTGTTCTAGTAACTCATCAATAACTTCCCTAATAAGTTTAGCCTTTTGATAAAATGCGGTCAACTTCTTACTTTGAATCAGCAAATACCTCAACTTCTCTCGGTTAATATCCTCTTCTAATTCGGCCAAAATACCATTAATTACCATTATGTGGACTTTCATTTCGGCATCCAGCGCTGAGATCACACTGATGAAGATAGCTTCCAGCGCGCGCATTTCATAAGAGATCCCGCCCATTATCTTTGATCCGTGCTTTAATTTATGTTCTAGATCGTACATGAATACACTTTGGGTCTTGGAATCGTTGGTTCCGTAAACGTCAAACAAAATTACCATATCCGATTTCACCAGCGCCTTGATGTGAACTAAGTTGATCAAGATCGAATTCTTACGGACTAAAATGGTCGGCACAATACTGGCATGGGGCGATTCAACTTTACGAAGATCTCGTGGTAAAAGACCATGTTTGAGTAAGAGCTCAGATCGCTTGAAATCACCGGATACTACTGATATATCACCCTTTTCGTCGAATATGGTGCATCGGACGAGATTGTCGTTAGTGGACTTGTGAGTTAAACTTCGTTGGAGAATCATGTCGTCCATAGAATAGTAATCCTGATATGGTGATGATGATGATGGCGACGATGAAGAAGAAGAAGATGAAGATTTTGATGATGATGATGAAGAAGAAGAAGAAGCGGAAGATGATGATGGTGTCGATATTAAGGACGAAGAAGATACAGTCGTTGATAAGGATGATAATGCCTTCATTGGTATGGATAATGCTAAAGGACCATTGGCCTTAAATTTATGTTCGCGCGAACCTAACTCGCCACTTGTAGTTTTAGGCGATGTTAAGGCATGGCCCGCACGGTTTCGTCGCTCAGGCGGGACCGATAGCTTCTCATTAAATCGCAACAAGGTATCGTTAAATTCATTAGATCTATATTGGCCGCGAGATGGCGATATGGATATTTGTACCGGCTTTTTTTTTGGAGATGTTGATGACTTATCAGCCACGGGCAGATCTAGGGGCTTGTCGCCATTAGGGTCATTATTATGTTCAAGCCGTACAGCGGTAGTCGAAATAAAGGCCACTGGACGAATGACGAACGGCGTCAGTAAATGTTTACTGATATTATATGCTGAAAAGGAGTCCTTGGCGCCCCTGTTGCGCCTCGTCAGGCTCGTTAGCTGTCGGGGCCGGATCGACCTCACAGCACTATGCATCTTCGGGGCTAATATGGCCTTGACTCGTGTGTATGTGATCTCAGACGACTGAAGTTATGGGTGCGGTGTCTGGTACGTGTGCGACAAACCCTCGATCTATATAGGGCCGCCTTATCGTGGTTTTCGAGGCAAATGGGGCAGAAGATAGCTGGCCGTGGCGTAAAAAGTCCGTGAGAGTCCAATACTGGGACATGTCTCTGGGCTCAGACTGGACTTAAACTCCCAGTGAGATCTGCCAACTGGAAGGTTTGGTTATGCCTTGTTTACGGCCATCTTTTGGCTTGATTTGCAATATCTGCTCGCCCATTTATTTATTTATTTATTTATTTATTTATTTATTCGTTTATCTGTTTTTAACTCGTTCGCTTTATTTGCCTGTTTCGATCTAGTCGCTCTTTCTTATTAAGCATGTCTTCGCCGGGGTCGTATTCGTCCGACTCGGAACACTCGTTATCCAACTCCTTCGCAAACTACTCGATTGATTCCTTGGATAATTCTTACTCTTCGATATCTATAGACTCCTCGATGACATCTTCGGCTTCTATAGCCTCGAATCCCTACCGAAGGGACTTCTCGCCCAGCCAATTCACGCTCTTGGAGGAATTAGGCAGTGGTAGCTTTGGTGTAGTTTATCGAGCCGTGGATAATGTAACCTCAGATGTGGTTGCCATTAAACAAATTGATCTGGAGTCCAGTGAGGATGATATTGAGGAGATTCAGAAGGAAATTGCCATTCTTAGTGATTGTAAGGACCCGCGTATTACCAAATACTACGGCTGTTTTGTCAAGGGTTACAAGTTATGGATCATTATGGAATACCTGGGTGGGGGTTCCGGTTTAGATTTATTGAGAATTGGTAATGGCACGCTTGACGAATCCTCCATTGCGATTATCTGCCGTGAGATATTATTGGGATTGATATATTTGCATTCGCACGGTAAAATTCACCGTGATATCAAAGCCGCTAATATTCTAATCTCGGAATCCGGCGATGTCAAGTTAGCTGATTTTGGCGTAGCCACCCAGTTGTCAAATAATATGTCCCGGCGTAACACATTCGTCGGTACTCCATTCTGGATGGCCCCTGAGGTTATCAAACAAGAAGACTATGATTTCAAGGCTGATATTTGGAGTTTAGGTATTACGGCAATTGAATTAGCCAAGGGTACGCCGCCTTTATCCGAGTTTCATCCTATGAAAGTCTTGTTTTTAATTCCTGAAAATGACCCACCAAACCTTTATGATGTTGAAGAGGAGATTAATCGTTCTATGATGGCGGCTAATAACCGATATAATAATGGTCGACAGAATCAGCATAGGTCAGCTCATACGGTGAAATTTTCCAAGGACTTCAAGGATTTTATTTCCTTGTGTCTACGCAAGAATCCTAAGGATCGATATTCGGCCAAGAATTTACTCAAGCATCGATTTATCCAAAAGGCTGGTAAAAACGATTACTTAAAATTAGCCATTAAAACTAAGCATGACTTTGAATTAAAGAATCCGTCGAAAAACTCAAAAAAATTCTATAAGCCCACCGTGAACACAATTTCAGCTTTAAATGATATGTCCATAGGCGGAATCTCTGATGTAACCAGTGACAGTGATAACGGTGGTTGGGATTTTGATACAGTCAAAAATAATAATAATAATAATGATTATGGTTATTATGATAATGCAAATGAGTATGATAGGACGTCCATGATTAGTTCAACGTCCACGGTGCGGTTTGCTGATCCCGAAATCATCCCATATAAAAATCACACTAAGGATAAATTGCTGATGCTAAAAAAGGAACTTAGTGGTAATGATAATAGTGACAACAGTGGTATCACTGATCACGGTAGCGTTTCACCATCTTCCTCTTCTCAGAGTGGGGACACTGAAGCCACCACCGATGTGGCCAAGCACGCGACAGATACAATTCGAAACAAATCACCTATAGAATTGAAACAGTATAAGTACGGGCGTCATATGTACGAGCATATTTTCCGTAAAGCCATCAAGAAGACATATTCGCATCACGATAAATCGCGACCCGAGGATTCGGACGCCTTGAAACGACTCAATAAAGCCTGGGCCAATTTAGATAATACCAGTCCAGTGCTAGAATATGAATTTATTCGCCGCTTCGTTAACGAGCTGGAAAAGGATGAGCGTATACCAGATGAGTTCTTTTATCGCTTCAAGAACGAGCGCAAATTGCACAGTGATACGCCGGTTAGGGGCAACAGCGGTGGTAACCCGGGCTCCGGGTTCCTCTACTCGCAGAGACAACTAGACAATGTGGAAGAGCTACTCTTGAAAAGGTGGGTCGGTACATTTAACCAAAAGGTAAATAAAGCTTCTCGGTGATTCTAGTATATATAGTTAGTCTAATAAACGATTTGTATCATCATGCTCTCCGCAGCCAATCTAACGTCCCAATATGTGAAATAAATGCGTCTCACCACCTGTGAGATTCTTGATTCTGAACGCCAAAGCTTTCCAATCAAAATAACCAAACCTTTAAGATGAAGTAAGTAACAGGATACAAGTGTAAAGAGTATATTGTTTTCGGGTATTTTGATACTAATGTTTTCGGTCTTCTTTTTTTAGCGGTATGCGAGCGGTAGAAGAACTCAATCGCCAAGAACTGGAACTTGGCGTTTCAATCGAAGGCTCATGGCATAACGATTATAAAGATACGGCATATATATGTAAGTTTTATTATTAAACATAATTTAAATTCTCTTATCTAACCCCATTAATTTATTTTAGTCATAGGAGGTTTGCCATTCGACCTAAGTGAAGGTGATATATTGACAATCTTCTCTCAGTACGGCATTCCAGTCCACCTTAAACTGGCCCGTGATAAGGATACAGGGAAATCCAAGGGGTTTGCGTTTTTGAAATATGAAGATCAGCGATCGACGGTATTGGCAGTTGATAACTTTAACGGTGCTGAAATTCTGGGAAGAAAAATTAGGGTCGATCATACGAGATATAAGGCACCCGATGATGAGGAGGAAGACGAGTTGAAGGACCAAATGGGATTTGATAACGAAGTGATACGGGAGAGAAAGCGCGATGCTGAACAACGTGAAATATACTCTGGCACTCGAAGGGAACATCGTCGTGATGATGGCGATCACTCTCGTAGGAGCAGTAGACGATCAACAGAAAACAGACATGGAAGTAGAAATTCTAGCGACAGATTATCTCGTGGAAGAGATAGAAGCAATACTAGAGATCACAGCTATGGTGGGCAATCTTCCTCTTCTACAAGGCATTCGGCTAGATCTTCTAGCCCTATTAAAGCTACGTCGGTTAACAAAGATGATGATTTAGTGGATCCTATGGCTAACTTCTATAAGGAGTTAGATCGCGAAAAGGACGCAGTGGATAGAAAGAGAAGATCTGAGCGATCGAGTCGAAGTCATCGTGATGATGACCGATACTCTGATAATCGACCTAGTCGGTCCGAGCGTGATGATCGTTCGAGCCGGGATCGTGATAATAGACGTCACCGGAATCGTAGTCGCAGTCGAAGCCCTGTCAGTGAGCGCCGTAGATCTGAACGTCGTTCTGACAGGGAATAGAATAGTATAAATTCGCATGTAATCTTGATCTTAACTTGTAAATTATTTATCTATACCCCAATAATAATCAGTTTGTTTCCTATCTATGGGGCTTATGTCCTGATAACGGAAAGTATGCATGATCCCACACCATCATCCTCAAATCGTTTTATTCTCCACATTTCAGCGGATTTGAGTGTCTTTGCACCGCCAATACACACTTTAAGTAGTATTTTTCCCTTGAACTCACCGATAAATATATATTTCATACTCGACTTATAGCTAAATCACGGTTAATCGCCACCATAATCAGTATAACTCCCAAAGCTACCAAAATAACACCTGATAATATTGACCCCCAGGATTTTGGTTCCCAATACTGGAACGGTAGCTAAAAATGCAGAGGTCATCTCTCAACAAAACTAATTCAACACCTCCATGGTTAGTATCTAGTACGCCTGGCCGGGAGATGGAACCTTCCTCTCTCAATTTATCTACTTCAGCATATACGATACCCGCATCACCCTCTAACATCGAGGCACCAACGCCGGACATGGGTTCGGGAATAGACGTACCTTCGCAGACGAGGCCAGTTTCTTCTTTCAATTATAATGATACACAAAACCCTCATAGAGGGGGAGACTTTAACAATAGCTCGAGGAATTTTTCTTCGCCGGTTTCGACGTCATCTTATATGAATGATCAGTCAAATACGCATGGATCTGGGTCCTATAAGCCATCGAGTCTAGGTGTGCCAATATCTTACTACAATAAAAGTAAAAATAATAATAATAACAATAATAATAATAGTGGTAATGTTAACGATAGATTTCAGCTTTCATCGATCTCGGATCAGTTCTTATCGGATGGATCATTTTCGCTGCCCTCAACTTTGCCGGGGGGGCTATCGAGTAGGAATAACCATCTTAATGATCCCGCCAATTTTATGAATATGGAAGATGATCTCTTGCAAGGGGGGGCCGAAAATCACTCAGGATTGAAATCTGGCAATATCTACCGGCCAACTAATAATAGTAATAATAATAATGTGAATCCATCTACGTTATCTCCTTCGATGAAATTACGTCGAAGCGTGGATTCTTCTATGCCGTTTCATAATCGACCAAGTACTAGTGTCTCATCGTTGGGTCATAGTAGTTTTATGCTTGATAGTAGTAGTACTGTGGATTCTTGCTCCTTGGATTCTTCTTCATCTGATGCTGATGATGAAAATTATTACGATGATACTATGAGTTATGATTCTGATGACATTAGTACATTAAGAGACGGGGGTGGCGGTTCGGTGGTCAATAGTGTATCTATATTTAAGAATCGAATACGGCCTAAACGTTCGGTTAGAGATGGCAGCTTTTTGAACTTTTCTTCCCCCAGTACCCCCAGTTCTAGAAGAGGTAGTTTTCTGAGTAAGAGTCCAGGGAGTGATGTGAAGGGGGTTTTAAATGACGCTAATATTACTTCACTAGCTGCCGCTAATACAAAATTCCTAGAAATGAATATGGGTAACACTAGTACAATGGCTAATATGGAGAAGTTGCCACCTTCTACTCCTACTATTAATATCATGCCAGTAACCTATCCTTTAACAGAACCTACAGGGAAAGGTACGTTTGTGAATACAGGTCTAGCTAATAATGTCTACAATACTTTATCGGGTGTTGATAAAGCCAAGGCTAGAAGAAAGTCTTTCAGCGCCGTTACAGATACATATTCACCCTACCCTTTGCCACATGGGCTTCATCATGTCTCGGCTGCCAATACCCCTGGAAATAATTCAGCGGGAGGTGGACCAATTCGTCGCTTTGTAGCGGCTAATCGTAAAACACTCAAGCCGCAAAATAAGGCCTTTTTACGTTTAAACAAGGAGTTGCAAGCCGAATTCACGCCTTTGGATTATGAGGTCAAACACGAAGCTTCGATAACGCAAGCATTTAGAGATGAGGAAATCAAACAGCGGCAAGAGGCTCGATTGAAAAAAGTACCGCCTCCTATGGAAGAGGGTGACGAAAACGGAGAAATCTTTCGATTTGATAATAACGGTAGTGGTTGCAGTGGCTCTGAGTTTACGGAGGATAACAAGGACCCACATGCTGGATTAGAGGCGAATTCTTATCTGGGAGCATATGATTCGAATGCATGGGATGATAAAAAAAGTCTCGATCCCATGAAATCTTACTCATTCGACGCCAATAAACTCAAACGGAAAGTGGCCGTCACTAACGGGATGGGTGAGCACCCAGTAACCCAGACCGCTACTATGAAAAGAAGAGCCGTCAGTCCCGGATTGAGCTCGCCCGTGTTATCTGCTAGCCCTGTAATGTCAAAGCTGAATAATCAGCAGGTTAGAGATACTTCGGACGACTTTCAAAAGTTGAAGTTAAATCGCTAGGAGCTGCTGAGCTGCCCGTTACGGGGTGGGGGTGGGGGTGGGGTACAAAATCCAACCATTTTGACTAGTAGTATTGTAGTTATTGCTTTGATCTCTAGAGTTTTGTGATTTTTGGTTCTGTTATAAATATATTATATCTCATTTCTCTACTCTGTTCTTTGTGAAATTAGGACCAATTTAGTATATTCTTGAGAATGGTGGGGTTAGGGCGCCAGCTGGTCCCATGCGGGCCAGGCTTTAAAGTTTCGGCGCCACTGAGGATTTCATTATCCCGAGATCTTTTTTATCTCTTTGATCTTAGTGATAACATATTCTGCTATTTAACAACCCATTCTTTTCGTTATCTTTGAGCTGTTCTGTCTTAATAGCTGGTTTAAACGCAAAATCTTATATAATTGCTGTTCTTTCCTGGTTCAGCTGCTTGATGGATTTATAGTCGCGACGCTGCTGTAATATTAAAAATCGATTTTATCAATCACACACACATATATATATATATATACTCGGGGTAAAAAAAATTGATTCACAAAATGTTCTTCGAAGACTATTTCTCCATTCAAGTCTTTTTCTTGATTTTTCGTGAAACTATAGAGACCGCTATCATTGTCTCAGTCTTACTAGCCTTCATTAAACAGGGGTTGGGTGAGAACTCTACTGATTCAAGGGTTTATAAAAAATTGGTTACTCAGATTTGGGTCGGCGCCGTTCTTGGTTTATTAGTTTGTTTACTTATTGGTGCCTCGTTTGTTTTCATCTTTTTCAAATTTGGTACTAATCTCTGGAACCAAACTGAAAAGATCTGGGAAGCCACTTTCTGTATTCTAGCTTCCATCGTCATTACCGTGATGGGTTTGGCAATGTTGAGAATTAACAAGATGAAGGAAAAATGGAGAATCAAGATTGCCAAAAGTATCATTGAAACTCACGAAGGTAGAGGTTCTTGGGGCTTGAGGTACTTGTCTAGAAAGTACGCTTTGGCCATTTTACCCTTTATTACCACCTTGAGAGAAGGTCTCGAAGCCGTTGTCTTCTTGGGCGGTTTAGGTATGAGTCAAAACTATAGCTCTTTCCCCTTGGCTGTTATTACTGCCTTAGCATTTGGTTCCTTCGTTGGTTGGGGTATGTACAAGTACGGTAACAGTGTTTCCATCAATTATTTCTTAATCGGCTCTACCTGTTTCCTTTATATTGTCGCTGCTGGTCTCTTCTCTCGTGGTGTTTGGTTTTTTGAATTACAACAGTTTATCAACCATGTGGGTTCTGATGTTAGTGAATCCGGTTCGGGTCACGGTTCCTACGATGTTACCAAATCAATCTGGCATGTTAATTGCTGTAATGGTCAAACCGATGGCGTTTGGATGATTCTTAATGCCTTGATCGGATGGCAGAATTCCCCAACTTACGGTACTATCATTGCATACAATTTCTACTGGGCTTCTGTTATTACTTCTGTATTCGCCATGTTGTTTAAAGAAAAGCATGGCTATAATCCCCTTCTTCCTAAGTTCTTGCAGAAGAGCAAGAACGATTATGAACTCATTAATGAACAAGAAGCTGATGATTTGATGTTGAGAGCTAGTGCCTTGTATCAAAATCTCAACAATGACAGCTCTTCGGATAATACCGAATCTGAAGCTGTCAAGCCCAATAATGGTGCACAAATACAACCCATACAAGAACCCCCTGTTTTTGCCTATGGTACTACTCTTGGTAGCAACCGCTCGCCTATGATTAAAGGGGTATCGCGAAAGTCGATTGACTCGCTGAACAGTAACACCCCTCTTGTTGCCTAAATTGTGTGCTGAGATAAGTCTATAATTGGAAATTTCCGGTACTGCTGCTTTCTTTCTAAGCAAACAAAAACCAAATTAATGACACTCAAAATTAAATTATATTCCCTATATCTATTATTATTTTTTCCTAAGATAGCGTTTATTCGTGGAACCAGGGATGGAATTTTATTAACTTATATACACAATATATATATATATATATATGATACTAGTCTTCTTAGTTTAAAACACAATATTTATACCTTTAAAAGAATTATAGCTCTCTCGGAAATTTATTTTCTCTTGAAGATCTTTATATGATTTGTGGGTGTATGCAATTTTCAAGGCTAGAGGCGACGATTTTCACTGGATAATATTAATATCTTATTACTGAAATACAGTGTTCTCCTGCACCATTTGTAGTGAAGGAGATCATAAAACGCATCAATATTGAGGTTATCATTCTCGTACACCACCGTTCACAGTCGGCCTCAACTGGGACCGCGGAAATGATGTAACGTGCTCAGACGCACCATTTAAGGTCGGTTGTGAACTGATGATTTTGGGGGTCCCGAACATCGTGCCCAGATACGAAACTGGAGTGACCAACCTTAGCTTTTCTAGAATAATATCGCTCCTTTGGGCACTTGAACACTAATGATGCGTGCATAACTGGTTACATACTTTTTTTTTCTTTTGGATTCATATAGGCTCTATCGCTATTCGGAAAGCAACCTTGATTGTGTGGACAGCGATCTCTAATTTCCTCCCTCCATAATGGATTGCAAGCTGCATTACTAATAAGATTGCAAGTACAGATGTAATAAATATCGGGAAAGAATGTATATGTCGCTAAAAACAGAAAACTTAAAATGGGTTTATTAAAAAAATTGGTAATAAGTGTGTAAAAACAAAAAGTAGAGAAGAATAGGATTTGAACCAATGAAACTCGTCGTTCAATGTGCACCCGGGACTACCAATTACCCCCATATGGTCCCCAAACAGAACATAAGAATAAATGTAATTTATAATAAAAAATATTGCCTCAAGCCGGAGTCGAACCGACGATCTTAGCATTACTAGTGCTACGCCTTACCAACTTGGCCATCAAGGCGTTGGAATCTTTGGAGCTTAAATATTCGTTGCCAATTCAATAGGGCATTCAATTTTCAAAAAAACCTTTTTTTTTCATTATGATCATCTAATACTACCATAAACATTGATTCTGAAAGAAGAACCTAAATTTAATATCAGATCAGCCTGCCCTTGAGGATTATATTCTGTTAGATACTTATAGATTGTGACGGACTTCATTCAATCAAATAATCCGGCGCGATTACGTCAGCGAGCCTTCGGAGCCCGCCAAGACGCGCGTGATTCCGCTTGGGGCTCGGAATTCCGTCGGAGAGCGACAGGGTGCCCGATAAGATAGGAATGCCTTGGGATATATTTAATTATCCAGATAGCGATACGGCCTGTCGATCTTCGCCCGAAACGTTTAAATACCAGCTGGGATCCTGTTTTGGGCTTTATTCAGCTGATTCAAATATCTACCTTTTGTTCCTCTATTGCTATTCCATCTTTCTT
This sequence comes from Nadsonia starkeyi-henricii, assembly GCA_030560865.1. Lineage (NCBI taxonomy): Eukaryota > Fungi > Ascomycota > Dipodascomycetes > Dipodascales > Nadsonia > Nadsonia starkeyi-henricii. The sequence goes on from JAKTWC010000073.1 coordinate 63,179, forward strand.
TCCCTTTTCTTTCTTTCTGTTTCCCTTCCCTCGTTGACTTGAATCTACTTCTCGGGACTAAATACTCTTCCCGCTTTTTACTATCTACCTAGAGAAAAGAATATAAAATTTATCACTATGAATCTACTAGAGGACACCGCTCCTCTTTTGGCAAATCCTGATCTCGAAAATAGAGCCTTTTATGATACCACGAATCATAATAACTCTGACTTATCAGATAACGAGGTTGAAAAGCAAGAACATAACTTTAGAGGTATTCTAACCGGCTTGTACCTCAATAGTTTCTTCTGCGCTATGGATATCACAGTAGTCGCCAGTACCATGTCTTCCATGGGCGCTGAATTTGGCGCGTCTCAGTACGCCAGTTGGATTGCTACCTCCTATCTGTTATCTAATACCGCCGCCCAGCCCTTATATGGTAAAATGAGCGATATTTTTGGTCGTAAACGTGCTTTGTTATTTGCCCAATTCTTTTTCGCCATTGGCTGTTTGATGTGTGGGTTATCCAACAATATGTGGCAGTTATGTATCGGCCGTGCTATCGCAGGAATCGGGGGTGGTGGCATGGGCCCCATGAGCAGTGTCATTATTAGTGATATTGTTAGTATTGAAGATCGTGGTATGTTCCAGGGTTATGCTAATATCGTTTTTGGCCTGGGGTCTTGTTCAGGTGCCCCGATTGGTGGGGCATTTGCGGGAACTATTGGTTGGAGATGGGTGTTCTTAGTGCAAGTCCCCCCTATGATGTTGGCTAGTTATTACGTTAACAGACATGTCAATCTGCCTATTATTACAAAGGGTGGTCTCGCTAAAGTGGATTTCAAAGGTTCTATTACTTTAGTAGTGGGTGTTCTCGCTTTATTAATGGGATTTTCTTTACAATCTGATTCCATTTCATTCACCCACCCACTTATTATCGGGTGTTTTATTACCTCGCTCGTTTTTATCTCGCTATTTGTCCATATCGAACGAAACGTGGCGTTAGAACCTATTGTGCCTATGCGTGTCATCACCAAACCAATCCCTCTTTTATCAGCTCTAATTAATTTCTCGATGCAACTCGTCCTTAGTGCCATTATCTTTAATTTCCCGACCTTCTTACAAATTGTCACCGGTAGTTCTATAGCAGCTTCCGGTCTGGCATTATTGCCTATGAGTATCAGTGCGGCATTGGGCTCAGTCCTCTGTGGTTCTTGTTTGAAAAAGAACCCCAAGGATCGTTACAAGGGCCTCACTCTGTGGGGTGTTATTTTCGGAACAGTGGGCATGGTTTTGATTTGGGATCTCATCAGGCGTACTTCCGTAACTAGCCCGGGCTTCTGGGCTGATTGCGAAATGAATGTTGGCTTTATTGGTATCGGTTTTGGTTCTGGTGTTTATCTGACTTCTTGTTTGGTTGGATTAATGATTGCCGTACATAAGGACGATCAAGCTACTGCCACTGGTATTAGTTATCTTTTTAGATCTCTCGGTTCCATCGTAGGGGTTTCATTTGCTGGTATTATTTTACAAAACTTACTTGTGGAACGTATCTCTATTTTCTTGAAGGATAAGCATTTACTTAAAGAAATATTACGTAACATTACCCTTGTCGCCACTTTACCTGAAGAGTTAAAACAAAAGATCGTAAATGCGTATCGTTTGTCCTCTGCTGATATGTTTTTGTTCGTTATTGGTTTCTGTGTATTTAGTCTTGTATGCACCTTAATGTTGTTTAAGGTTAAAAGTAATTAGTTTACTCTGCTAAAGAATAGCATTGCGCAATTACAAAAAGTTTATATATTAATAAACTGGGTTTAAAATAATAAAGAATATTATTTCAATGGAGTAACTAGATACCCTATTTCGGGTATGTAAACTAAATTAAATTTACAAAAACATCCAGAATTTACTGGATAATATATTCAAATCGCCGCAAACACACAGACTACATAATTTATATTTGAGCTAAAATATAGTGATATATCTTTAATAGCCTCTCTCTCTTGATCTAGGGTATATATCATTTGATATCTCGTTTATTTTACTTTTCTATTTATACAGTATTATTTATTTCATAATTTATCTTTAGTTATGATATTGGTAAAATAAAAAGAGAAAAAGGGTTACATATATGAAATTGTATAGTTTCTTCAGCCTAAGGATCTGCAAAATTCATATTCAGTCATAAATATATATATATATTAGCTTTATTTGTTCAACCCCAGCTAATAGTCTAAGCCGTCATCAATACTATCAAAATCTTTCTCTCTACTAGCTGTAGGTGGTGGTGGTGGTGCGACCTTTGCTAATGGTGTAAAATTCTCCCTCCCCAGATTATCAGAAAACTTATTGTGGGGGTTCAAGTCATCATGGCCCCCCGGGGGTCCCTGATGTTGTTGACTGTTGTGCATATGAGATGATGATCCATGTGATCCGCCCGAGTGTTCATAGTTTCGTCTATCATGTCTGGGTTCTGTGTTGCTTCCTTCATCACCATGGTTGTGGTGATGACTTTTGGGCCTGTCATCTCGATCATAATATGCCTGGGAATTTCTTCGATTGTTATTAAAACTCGGTCCTCCCTCATTTTCATTACCGTAGTGATCAGGGTAATTACTTCTAGATCGACTATTGGCGTGGCCATTATTATAGTATGAACCCTTCCAGTTGCGTTTACTTCCATCGTTATTGTAGTTGCTATTCTGGGATCCCTGATTTGATGATAGATCAGAGTCATACTGATTATTATTGCGGTTATTGTTGCGATTATTATCACTAGAATTATTTCCATTTTTAAACCGCGATGAATCATGTCGATAATTATTCCGTCTATTATTACTGTTATTATGGTTTCTTGATTGGTTACTGCCATTTCTATATCCTGCCGAATGTTGGCCGGAGTATTGGCCATTTTGATAGTTATTTTGTTGATATGTCTGTTCCAATTGTTGTTGCTGTTGCTGTTGTTGGATATTTCTTGAATCCAGTTCATGACTATCTTCAAATTGGGGTAAATCTTCAGGCCTCGCTATCTTGGGCTCATTCGTGAAGTACGCATCTTCCAATGCACCTAATGCAGTACATCTTGTTTGAGGATTAAGAGTTAAAAATCTTTTTAAGAAAGAAAATGCATCACCGCTTAACTTAGGTACCGAAGACTTCAAGACTGGCTTATTACAAGCACTCAAATTAAAGCTCGACGCATTCGGTAAATTCTCCCATTCAGGCATTGATTCCTTGGTGGGTGCACCAACGTTCATAAAAATTAAATAACCTTGATCTATGTCACTTGAACCCTGAAATATAGGTTTTCTATTAAACATCTCACCAAATACGCAACCGATCCCCCACATGTCAACTGCAGTGGTATAACACTTCTCACCCAGAATGAGCTCGGGGGCTCTGTACCATCTGGTTACTACCATTCCAGTATATTTTCTTCCGGGTGGCCCCGCAGTTTCCTTTGTCGGTTTAGCCTCTGAGTATTGCTTTGCCAATCCAAAATCAGCTATCTTTAAGATACCATAATTATCAATAAGTAAATTTGCTGCCTTAATATCCCGATGTAAATAACCCTGTTGATGAATATAGTTAATACCAAAAAGTAACTGTTTCATATAGCACTTAATCTGGGGGATAGTAAAATCGCCAATTTTAGGATTTCCTAATAACCCTGCCAAATCATGCTCCATGTATGGGGTAACCATGTAGATATCACCTCTCAACTTTTCCGACCGCTTGCCTCTGGTGATAGACATATCAATGACCGGAATAATATTATCGTGCCTTAAAGATTTAAGGATTCGAATTTCTCTTAAAGCTGTAATGGGGAAACCTTCCTTTTCGTTATGAACAATAATTTTTTTTAAAGCAACGATTCGGCCAGTGGCGCCATTACCCTTTTCGGAACTTCTCTTGTCTATGGCTTTAAATACTTGGCCAAATGTACCTTCACCTAGTTTAGATAAGATTTCGTATGATTGAGCTAAAGAGCTACATCCCGAGAATCTGGCGTTGACCTTTTCTTTGGGGGTGGCTCTTTCGAGCGATGTGGCCGAAGTGTTTCCCGATCTCTCATTTTCATTACTCATACTTGAACTCGTTGAGGGATTTGACGAAGCGGGAGGCTTATCATCTAAAGTGGTAGCTCCGTTTTCAGCTATTAACATTTCTTTTATTTTTTTTAAAAAAAAAACCGAAACCCAACCTGCTTTTTTTAACTCTAAAACTCGCAAAGAGGAAGTTTTTTGACGTGAACCTTAAGATGATATTTTGGTCCAAAGGGATAACGCTGAATGTAGTAGTAAAGCCTCTTGGGAGGTTTCTGGAAACAACCACTTGCATAAAGCCTGTCTGGTACATAACATAGTAAACATGAATATGATAACTGGTAACTGGCAGTATCTTGGTAGAAACCGAAGTAATTTTATTCTTTCTAATTACAAATAGATATAGAGTTATCTTGTTATTACTTCCCTTTTACGTTTGCTAAGATGAACAGAAGAAAATGGTTCTTCATCCGCACGTGCTTCTCAAACTTAGCGCGTACCAGGCCCTCATAAGCCCAGTAATTGAGCTACCTTATACAGGACAAACCCCGCTTTCCCTGGGTTTTTTCGTATTATTTTTATAGACGATAATTTCTCTCTCTCTTTTCTCTAGATCTGAATTAACTTCTTTTGGTATTTGAACCTCCTTTTAGTGGTATTTTAGTGAAGGTTACTATCCCTAGTTACCCGGCAGTTGTATTCAGTCCTGCTTTTATAAATTGGTCCTAATTGTAGTAACCTTAATATTTCCAATTAGTTAAGTTTAAACTTTATTATTTTATAAACCCATATTTTTATCGTGCTTTTAGAATATCTTTTTTAATTAATTAAATTTTTGTTTTTCACCTAGTTATTTAAAAGAAAAATCAGAAATAAAAGCCCTTAAGTGAAAACGAACGAGTATTTAACTAGTAAAGATAAGCAACAGGATATATATAACGAAGCAGTATTCAGGGTAAAGTATTAAAAAATAATGATCAATGCTGTATTCCGATTACTCAAAGCGTTTAGAGAAGAATAATTCAGCTTTCGCATTTCTGAACTAAATGAGCAAAAGAAAGGTCAAGAATCAAAAGCATCTATTGAAATGTAAAAAGTTACTAGCGAAAAAATTAGAATAATTACTTAAATCCTCTGAACAAATATCTGAATACCCTTTCATCTAAATTTATTACACAATTCGAAACAAACGATTATTAGCGGGTCTTTAGAGACATACCAAGTTCAAATAAAGATTATCAATACAATTTAAGGGCTTGGATGACTGGTTTACAAAGTATTGTACCCTCCCGCTAAACTCTTGGAGGGTACAATATTATAGTAAAAGTTCAAATGAGTTACAAAATCTGAATGAAATGGTGGAAGCATACAGATTTGGTTTTTTTTTACATAGATTTTTAGAAGTTTTCATGAGTATTTCATTTTTTTAATTATACATTAACAAGGGAAGAATAAGATATAAAAGAAAATAATCTAGTACATAGCCTTGATAAGGTTGTTGATGAATTCTTCTCTGTCACCAGTGGAACCACCTTCAATGAAATGTCTGAACTTTCTGTCGACACCCCAACCGCCGGTAGGGTTGGAGAGCTTGAAGGCCCAAAGGAAGTTGTTGGCTTGCTTGAAAGCGGGACCAGTGGTAGCGATTTCGTGAATAAGATCTTCAATGGAGATGATACCGTACTTACCGAGGGAAGCTTCAATGATGGAGTTTTCAGTAAGGGGGATTCTTTGCTTGTTGACCTTACCGTAACCACGCTTGTAAACAAGCTTTCTGATGGTTTCAACGTTGGGGTAACCGTAAGCAACGTAGGGTTCGACAAGACGAAGGAGTTCCTTGGTGGCCTTGGTCAATCTAACGAAAACACCGTTGTTAATTTGGTGAAGACGGAGAAGTTGAAGGACCTTACGGGGCTTGGGAGCGATCTTGTTAATACCCTTGATACGGATAACGAAGGCAAGCTTGGCTTGGGCGGGGACGAAGAAGGAACCGGTGGCCTTGGCTTCACGGGCGGCGTTGATGGCGTTACGCTTAGCTTCGGTGTATTCCTTTTGGTACTTTTCAGCACGTTCAAAGATAACCTTTCTCTTTTCGGCGTTAACCTTCTTTCTTTCGGCCTTAGCAGCGATGGCTTCGGCAGAAACAACCTTTTGAGCGGCTTGCTTCTTTAATTGAGATTCGGGGACAAGGACGCTAAACTGGGGGTTAGTATCAAAGATAATTTATCAGAGCAATAGAGCATAGTGCAGACGGGCGACGAGGGTATCGCCCAGCAAAGGTACGTACTTGGCAGCCATTTTGGAATTTCGTGGATTGTGGAACACAGATTAAAAAAGGGGAAGGAAGGGAAAATTTCAATGTGTTTAGATTTCGCACAGCTCGCCGGGGCTCCTCCCAGGGGCCTCCACGCCGAAAACGGGCGAAAAAAAACTGAAAAAGGGCAGAGCGTGAAACGGGAGATGTCCGCTTTGGGCGATTTGCGCGTTAGGGCTCAACCCTAACGGCTGACTCAGCGCCCCACGGCGTATGAGACGCCCAGCATCGCCCGGCGGCCGCGGAGGCCCATAACGTATTGTTCGCGCCTGCGATCGGGGCGCGGACGTTGAGGGCCAGCATCACTGGAGCGGAGGCATTGCAGATGCCATGTGGGAACATGGGCTAGATTGCATCCGTCGTTGAGGATATGGCTGGACTTGGTAGACTCGTTGCTGGGTGGATAAACCAGGTATGTAGCCCGTGGTATTGCACGTTGTTTTGTATGTTGTTTTGCACGTTGTTTTGCCGGTTTCCGCGAAATCGCTAGCTCTACCCAATCACTCGCCTATGTAATGCTCTTGGCTGGATATATAATATAATATATAGTATATAGCATAGTAATACCCATGTCGTACCGTTCCGCATTGCGCACTGAAACGGTGGCACGCTCAGTACTGACGGGCCAAAGTCCCAAATGGAAAAACGGATTCATTGCCAGGAAAGGCAGAGAATGCCGCAGTTGCAGTGAGAATTCATCATCTAACCCAGATACCTCCTCGGTTTTTTTGACGCGTTGGTCCCCCCACGTACTGGCTTTGTATTGTCATAGTGTGAGCTGTTGCAATATCACCACAGAGTCTTTATATTATATTTTATTACCGCGATTTTTCTGTTCTCCTGGTATCCTGTGCACCACCAACTGCCTCTAAAAGCTACCCTACCGACCTCCCACTTCACACCCACCTTATCTTCTGTCACTCGTTAGCTGAGTTGATACCGTACCACGCGATAGAGATATAATATATATATATATATACATATATATACATATATATCCATCATATTCTAATCGTCCACATATAAAGGCTAAGAGTAAAAGAAATATGGCTCCACCTAAATATCCCTTATTGCACAACTCGGATGAGTCCACTAGTATGGCACTCTCGGCCATCTCGCGATCGGTGAATTCTAACTCATCGTTAAATTCCGATTTACAACCCTTACCCCCTCTATCGACTTCAGTGCTCCCTATAAACTCTAATATGAATTCCACCGGGCCTGATTTCAAAGAAATAATACCAGGAAAGTCGACATCCACGTTGCGAAAACAGTTATCAGAACGTAAACTGCTAACCAAACATAAGCGAGCCAGTGGCGGCTCCGGTGGGGCCGCTGGCCATTCTAATGGTCCTACTTCGTCATCATCGAATACAACAGCAGCCTCAGCTAAAAAGATTCGACCGGCCTTTGTGATGAAATTATGGACAATGGTTAACGATACTAAGAATTCTCAGTTCATTCAGTGGGCCCCCGACGGTCAAAGTTTTCAAGTCACGGGCCGAGAACCCTTTGAGAAAAATGTTTTACCCAAATATTTTAAACATTCAAACTTCTCGTCTTTTGTACGTCAGTTGAATATGTACGGTTGGCATAAAGTACAAGATGTAACCGCTGGTGCTATGCAATCTAATGATGAAACTTGGCAATTTAAATCACCTAATTTTATTAGGGATCGTGATGATTTATTAGAAAATATCGTTCGTAATAAGGGCCCCAAGGGTTCAGATGATGAAGAAGATAGTGAATTAAATCTTTTATTGGATGAACTTGAAATTATTAAACATAATCAGTCTACTATCACCGAAGAGTTGAATCGTATTCGAAAGGATAACGAACTCTTATGGACTGAAAACTATCAACAACGGGAACGCCATCGAGCGCATACTGAAACATTAGATAAAATTATGCGTTTCTTAGCCTCACTCTACAGTAACCCTGCCAAGATCCTTAGTGATATTCAACAACAAAATAGTAAACAACAACGATTACTGCTCCAACATGCCACAACCGATATTTCTGGTAACAATAATAACAACGACAACAACAACAACAATAATAATAATAACGGCAGCGGTAATAGTAATATTGGTGGTGTTATTCAAAGTAGCAATGGTATTGCTGGTATGAGTAACCTAACTGGGTTTGGTTCCAGTAATCTTACTTCTAATTTCTCTAACTCGAGTTTTTCAAACTCACAACCTATAATGGAATTGGGTGATGAACATAATAATGGTGAAGATCTTAATTCTAGTGATTTCAATGCTGATTTCAACCAATTATTCCCCCCTAATATTCAACTGGATAATATTTCAAATAACGATAGTTTCAACAACTACAATAACAACTACAATAATAATGTGAACAATTTATCTACCTCGTCTACTCCCCATAGCCGTATTCAGTCGATTTCTTCGGTACCCTCACCTCTGGATGTAACCCCCAATACAAATGCTAATGACGACATTTCATCCAACAACACAGTAACTAGCCTTGATAATCTGAACCAAAACCAATCTAGTATCAACGATTTGTTATCGTTAGTACCAGTGACAACTAATGGTATTACCCCTGGTACGGTAACCTCGATTGAATCGCCTGCGCAATTATCCGTGGCGAGTTCTAATAATACCTTAACCAACGGTGATAATATGGAACTGTCCTCCAGGGATATTGCTGATTCCAACTTGGCAATGGAACTTGTCAGCACACCGCGCTCATCGTTTTTCGCGGAATTGGCTAGTTATGGCAACAATAGTAATGGAGGGGCTAATAATAATAATGGAAACAACAATCTTTCATTGGAATCGCTAGGTGCCCTTATGTCAACCAATACGCCGAATAATACGCCGCTTGACAACAACAGCAACAATAACAATAATAATAGCAAAAACATTCTGCTTGATGATGACATGAATGCTGTACCTTCAATGTCGATCGAGGAGTTAACCAAGACTATCAATGATCAAGGCCATTCGATTCAACATATTCAAGAATTGCTGAATCGTGTTCAAGTTCGTCCATCGGTGTCTTCATCATCGTCTACAACTTCACTCAACAACATTAATACTAACAGAGCTGTAAACGTTAAAACTGAAAATACTGATAGCCCCAATGATAGTCCCAATTACAACAACATTAACAATAATAATAACGGTATAATTATATCTAATAATAACGATGTGGGGTTGAATAACGAAGAACCCGGTTTTGACGTTGATGATTTCCTCATCAACCCTGGTCCATCCACGGAAGATTACTTTGAAAATATAGATCAGGTCGTTGCACCAGCATCCGTATTAACGTCCTCTTCCGCTATGGACGATATAATCAATGTCGATAACTCGCTGAATAAGAATACTACCTCAGGATTACAACCCTCTACTAAGCGAAGACGTGTTAATTTCGAATAAAAAAAAAGAGCCCTGTAATATTCCGCCCCCCCCCCCCCCCCCCCCCCCCCCCCCCCCCCCCCCCCCCCCATATTTTTTTTTTTTTTTTTTTTTTTTTTTTTTTTTTTTTTTTTTTTTTTTTTTTTTTTTTTTTTTTTTTTTTTTT
>JAKTWC010000074.1:0-72306 GCA_030560865.1 Nadsonia starkeyi-henricii
AAGGGACTCAATGGTGCCCGCTAGCTCCTACTTGATAGTACATAAAGTTGTTGATCTCTCCCCCAACTGTTTGGATTAATCAAGCATATCGCTACCAAACGACAGGGGTAAAATGGCAGAGACCTGATACAAGAATCGTTAGTGTCAGATCTCTCTGCTATAGGCAGAATCGCTTTGGGTACGCAGTAATGGTTTGTGAAAGAACTTCTCAGGGGATGTTGGGGGATGGTAACTACTTGATATTGAGATATGGTACACTTTTATTTTCGCTGGGGGCATTGATGAATAAAATGATAATGGGTTGTAGATGTAAAAGAATTCAGTGTTTTTCCTGTTCTTTTTACATATACCCTAGTTTTATTATTCCATGTTAGACCACTAGACGATTATCTCTAAATCACGGTAGTTGACCCCACATCTTGAAGATGCTTCTAGTCAAACCCTTATTGCTCGAACTACCTACTTCATGGTGGCAGGTTTACTCACAATATCAGTGAGTTGGTTACTTCTTTTTTTTTGTATATTAGTTCATGTTTTATAGATCTCAGGCTTTTTTTTATATCAGTTCATGTTTATTACTCTCTCTTTTTTTAATGCACTTTTTTCATCTACATGGATTTCCTTACATATACATATATCTTAAATAGTTTGGATATATATTCTCAGGCAACTTCATTTGTGGCACGCGGCCAATGCCTGGGAATACGAGACTAATTAAACTTTTAATACCTATTGCAAGGATGCTATTAAAAGGGGACGAAGGTAAAGGGGTGGGTGGGCCACCTCCTTAATAGATATGGATACAGATACCCTCATTTCGGTCCTACAATATCCCTTTGGGTAATTTTTGGTGAGTTCAGGGTTTGCGGATCAAAGCGGCACTATTCTCCTAACCAAAGCGGGCACATTGTGGAAATAATCCACAATAAACAATCCACAATATTCAATGGCCACAGCTCTGGATATCCTCATCCTGATCTTGGCCTTGCAAAGCTCCTTTGCGTGGTTAATATTTTGCTGGTTAACAATAGAGGTCAAGCGGCACCCAACTAACATGGATCTGGATATGATCTCTCCCCCCATATTGATAATTTCATCGACTATCTTCTTTCAATCCCGCAATTATTCATAATCGAGGACGTGCTTCGGGGGTATCGGCCGGCCCGAATCCATTTGTGGGTCGATTGAGAAACTTTTTTTTTAAATAGAATTTTTATTAAGAAGTAACGACGTACTTCAAATAATTAACAGGAAAACAAAAAAGAATGAATAGGATTGCTAAATGAAATAAGAAAAAAAAAGAGCCTGAACCAAATAAACAAAATATTAGGGTAGGTCAATCTTTGCACGATATTAAGAAAAAGCGCCAGTGGTTTAGTGGTAAAATTCACCGTTGCCATCGGTGAGCCCCCGGTTCGATTCCGGGCTGGCGCAACCTGATTTTCCGAAATAGTTTAGTGGCTAGAATTTGCGCCTGTCAGAATATTAATATTCAGCACGCGTGGGACCGGGGTTCAATTCCCCGTTTCGGAGTCTTTCTTTTTCAATGTTTTGCCCTCTGATTCGTTGATATTCCAGTCAAAACAAAATATAATTTTTTCTGTTGGGTGATATATGATCCTATTTTTGCGCAATTAGTTTTTTTAATTCTTATCAAGACTTGATCTGAATTATTCAAGTGCATACCCATCTGCCAAAGAACATTTTATCTCTGCGTGCTTCTTCTTCTTTTGAGAGAAACCTATATTTAATCCCTGTCTCTCTTGTGTGATTAGATTTTTACCTATAGTTCAATAGTTAGTTTCCTGATGGGAAATTAGGTTTCTCCTTGTAGCTCTGTAGCTATTTTCCTAATTTAAAAATATATCATATATCAGCCAAAACAACAACTTACTGTTGTTTTATAAGTTTTTTCAGTTAAACGATAAATCAACCTAAAAATCCAGATTGGGTATGTTCTTTTTTGCAATACCCTCAAAAATAAAGATAAAGATAAAACTGAAACAAGTCCATCGTTGTTATTTAGCAGGGTTGATCATGACTTTGGGGCCTCTTCTCAATCCATAATCGAGGTTGCGGCTGGCTATCCACTCATCATCTCTTTTTTCACTTCATTTTTTTTAATATAAGCCCCGAAGATACGGTTGGGAACGGTTTTATGGTATTGAGATCATAGGGGAACGGCAATGTCAATTGAAAATATCATACTATTTACTTTTAGGAACAATCTCATTGATGGAGTTTTATTTATGATATATTATTAATATTAGAGCAGTTACAAGGTTCATATGCCTGGAACAAAGCGAATGATCAACAGCAAATAGCTAAGTATTCGAAAACAGAAGATAAAAAATAATAAATAATAAAAATAAAATAAAAGGTTAGTAAAAAGTTAAAAAAAAAAACATGATGATAAAATAAAATAAAGCCAGGCCATTAGTAGGCGTTAACACAGATCAAACCAAGGAGAGACAGAAAAAAAGAAGAGGAAAAAGTACAAATAAAAATGATACAGGTGACATTATCTAAAAGCCAAAATATGATAAATTAGGCTTTACTATTATTTTGCGTGCTATCGAAGGCATCGAATTCAGCTTGAACGGCAGAGGGGCTATCATAAGAATCAAAGGCAGGGTTGTTATCGTCAACATTCCTCTTGTTGGAAGAAGAACTAGGCTCAGCTGGGCTGGCCACTTCGCCCTTAGCGGCGTTTATGGCAGCACTGGCTGCAGCGGCAGCACTCACGGTAGAGGTTGAAGTGGTGATAGCGGGCTTAGAAACACCCGGTTTGGTCTTAGATAAACCATTATTTGCCGGACTAATAGTGCCATCACTCTTTGAAGAAATACCACCTAATTGTTCCTTAAACCAACTGGATACCTTACCGCCCTTCTTATCTGATTTTGATTTAGGGGACTTTTTGGATGATTTTTCGGCATTATCTGGCTTAGCAGTTCCAACAGGGGGAGTAGCAGAGGGTTCGGTGACGGAGGGAAGCTTAGTGACAGAAATGGGGTTAACAGATTCTTCAGCAACGACAGAAGGAACGTTGACGGCCGCGGGGGCAACGGCAACCGAAGGTGGTACAACAGAATGTAATTTCTGTTGATCCGATAAGGTCAGCGTATTAGAATAATCTTCTAAATGGTCAACGTCAGATCGCGTAGCTTCGGGTGCCTCGTAGAATACCTCACTACCGCTCTGGATCTGTGGACTGGCATATTCTTCGTAGTGACTTTCACCATCACTATGTTCAACGGTAGCTATTACAGGAGTGGCATCCTCAGCTTCCTTAGCGGCCTTAGCGGCCTTAGCGGTTTCAGCGGCCTTAGTGGCTTGAGCGGCCTCAACTTCCTTAGCGGTTTCAGCGGCCTTAGCGGTCTCAGCAGCCTTGGTGGCCTCGACTTCCTTAGCGGCCTCAGCAGCATTAGCAGCATCAATAGCCTTAGCGGCCTCAGCTTCCTTAGCGGCCTCAACTTCCTTTGCAGCCTCAACCTCCTTTGCAGCCTCAGCAATCTTAGCGGCCTCAGCAGCCCTAGCAGCCTCAGCAATCTTAGCGGCCTCAGCGGCCTCAGCGGCCTCACGGGCCTCACGGGCTTCCGTGGCCTTAGCTTCCAAAATGGCCAACTTTTCATCCGCTTCGGCCTTAGATTTGGCTAAATTTTCCGCGGTCTCAGCTTCCAACTTTTTCACCTTGGCGGCCGATTCGGCTTCCAACTCGGCTATCCTTTTAGAAGATTCCTCGGCGTATCTTTCGGCTTCGGCTTTAGCTTCCGCACGAACTTGGGCGATTTCAGCATCGGCCTTTTCAACTGACTTTATATTAGCTTCGGTATATTCTTGTTTGATTTCAGCAATTTGGACATCAACCGCGGCGCGAATATTTTCTTGTTCCTTCTTGGCCCGATCGGCGGCTTCACGATTTGTCGTGGCAACGGCGGTTGCTACATGTTCATCCGCTTGTTTTTTAACCAATTCCGCCCTTGATTCAGCTTCGGTAGCGGTTTCTTGCGCACTCTTGAGGGCTAAAGCGGCAGAGGCCGCGGCGGCAGCCGCCAATTGAGCGGTATGTTCAGAAACCATAGCCTTGGCTTCTGCTTCAGCGGCACGAGTAGCAAATAATTCAACTTGACGATCGGCTTCCACACGAGCCCTAATTTCCGCATGCTGTCTTTTGCCGATTTCCGCCATTTTTTGTTGTTCAATCTCGGCCTCACGTTCCCTTTCAGCTACGATTAATTGGTGTTGCCTTTTGGCGTCAGCGTCCTTGGCATCTTGAATACGTTTGGCTTCGGCGTCCTTGGCATCTTGAAGACGTTTGGCTTCAGCGTTGGCTAGATCTTGAACTCGTTTATTTTCATCAGCGATGGCCTTGGCCTTAGCGTCGGCTTCATCCTTGGCGCGTTTATTTTCATCAGCGACTCGTTTGGCTTCGGCGGCGGCTTGTTCTTGTTCAAGTTTAACTTGGGCCTTTTGGGCTTCGGCTTCCTGCCTTGCCTGGGTGGCCATTTCACGTTCAGCGATCTTCTTATCCTGCTTGACCTTCTTTTCGTCGGCTCGTTTCTGAGCCTTGACATTAGCGGCGGCTTGCTTCTCATCAGCCTTGGCTTTAGCCTCGGCATTCTTCCGGGCCTGTTCGGCCCGCTTACGTTCCTCATCAGCCTTACGATTAACCTCATCGGTTTCACGTTGCCTTTGAGCCTTTTGATTGATTTCTTCCAAAACGGGTTGAACATGACGTTGGGCAATGGCCTCTACCTCACTTTGAGACATAAACATACCACCGCCTAAATCAATTTTACCGTGATGTTCTGTGCGGGCCTGATAATTCCGTTCCGCGATTAAATAAGCATTACGGTTCATTTCCGGATCATTGAAAAACATACCTCTACGTTCGATGAGGTCGCGATTAATGTCGGCGAGATCGGCTTGCGCCCGGGCTTCCGCCTTAGCAATCAATGACAGATGACCGGCCTTATCATTCAAAAAGGCCGATCTTTCGTTAAGGATACGACGATGGGCCGTCTCAGGGTCGTCAGGTTCACCGCCGTTAGCTTCAACGGCCGATGCCATGGCCCCGGTCTGGGCCATGGCCAAGGTGGAAGTGGTATGGGTGGGTAAATAAAGACCAGAAAGACGCTTTTCGGCATTACGGCGGGCCAAAAGCTCTAAATTGGCTATATCACCCGCACCAGTAATGGTCGGGGTTCTCATATCGTGAAACAACTTTTGCGCGGCAGGGTCATCAGTACGCAGGGGACGATTACGCGCTCCGTTGAGATAAGCTGAGGTAGCCCCGGCCAACTTTTCAGTGGAATCAGACTTTAATGACTCTGATGATTTCGAAAGAGGCAAGTTCGATAAATTAGATACGTGGCGTTGTAATTTATCGGTATCGGCCTGCGCTTGAACGGTTTCAGCGTCCTTACGGCGATCCTTGGCTAATTTTTGATTGCGCACGGCGGATAGCGCCCCCCGGGAGGCATCTTCCTTCAAATAGGACGGGTCTTCGGTGATGGGACGAACGGTACGGGTCATGGACTTAGCCTGGGTGGCCGCGGTAAGGGCGAATGCCGATTTAGGAGCGCGCCATTTTTCAGGTACAACGGCTGATTCCTTAGCCAAATTAGCGGCTTGATTGGCGGTCGTGGAGACTTCCGGTTTCCAAAGGACGGGGGATAACGATTCCTGGGTGGCCAGAAGGGCCGCCCCGTTCACGGATGAACGGGGGATCCCCAATGAGGGAGCCGAGGGGCTATAAAAAATGCCCGATTTCAATTTTTGGGCGTATTGAGCTAATTTTGAGTTAGTAGTTGGAAAAAAAAGAAAAGGGAAATGAGAACGGAGGTCTTGTCTTGTAAAAAGCGGACCACTAATCACATACCAGACGTGGAAAGATGTTTCTTATCAGTGACATAAACCGAGTGACGAACGGTAGTGGACTTGGCAGCTGACGTCACCGAAGCCTCCGGGGCGGACCTCGCGATAGAGGTGGACTTGGCGACGGTGGTGGACTTGGAGACGGTGGTGGACGAATGGCGAACCACATTGGCGGATTCAACACCGTAGCTCGAGGCCGTGGCCGTGGAGGCGGCGGTGCTGATACTGGTGCGCGATCCGGTGCTGGAGGCGCGCGCACGCGAGGAGCCGGGGCGCTTGTCCGCGATTGAGGTCATGAGCGATGGAAAGGAGCTAGCTAAGGGGGTCAGCGGTAGCGATAGCGATAGCGGCGAGAGTGGTGTGGAAAGAAGGTGTCAGGAAGGTGAACGAGGGCGAAAGATAAGGGCGAGCGAGCCATCAGGCCGGCCCTTCCCAGCGATGGCGATGCACAGCAACCCAGCAAGCGTAGCGCGCTTTGGGCAACTGGAGGGCCCGTAGTTAAGCCCCGGCGTGGGAATCGTGCCAGATAGCGTAGCAAGGGTGCCAAACGGTGCCAAATCGTGCTTGAATCCTGCCTGAATATTGCTTAAATACGCCCCGGCGACAGAATGAACCGCATCTCGCAGGGCTGGCTCGCGCGACTCAGCGCAAAGTCGCTGGACCGCAGCGTGTTCCACGTCCGCTTCGACCGTGCGGGCGGCAAGGGCGGGCAGAACGTGAACAAGGGTGTGTAGCCGTAGCTTGTGTATTAGACTATAGATAACGTGTGCGTGTGCGTGTGCTAACCAGACGCAGTAAACACCAAGGCCACCATCCGGCTGGGCCGCGAGTCCCTCAGGACCACGGCTAGTTTGCCCGAGGGTGTCAAGGAGAGGATCCTGAACGGACGGCCCTTGGCCAGCGCCGTGGCTGGCGACCCCGCTAATTGGAGTCACAGTAAAACGAACGATTTGAAACATATCCAAGCGTCCAGGTTCCGCTATTTGACCGCCTCGGGGGATATCGTGGTGCAGTGCGACAGCTACCGGAGTCAACCCCAGAACCTCGAGGCCTGTTACGATAAACTGGTGGATGAGATTAAACGGTGCTGCGAGTCCAGGGAGGATGATAATGATGCTTCGAAGGATGCTAAATGGCAGAAAATGTATGTTGACAATCGGTTTATTTGGTTCTTCTCTCTTCTTCAATTGATACACTAACATCACTTCTACAGAAAGCAGCGGACGTTGGCCTCTACTAAAAAAGACAAATTACGACGAGCCGACGTTAAAGGCGGTAGAGGGAAAATAACGATGTAACAAGATTTATATATTAATAATAATACACAGTTTAAACTATCTTTTTCTCTTCCAGAGTTTCTTCCTTCGGGTCTTCTAACTTCACACTATCCTTCATTCTCATCTCCACCTTACCTAGCGCCAACATAGCCAGGAAAGCACCACCAAACCCACACATAGCCCACCAGACACCGTTAAAGGCATATGAATAAATGTCACGAGTCACCAGACGAATATTATCAATTAAAATTTGATCAGTGGCGGCATTACCGGACGAAAATGGACCCAGAGTTGCCGGGGATAAGGCATTAACTTTATTAACACTAGCGGGGGCCGACCCACCGGCCAACAGATCCACTACTAAAGTCTGCACGGTTGATCTTATGGACTCGGGGACTTGTTGTAAAATAGAATTGGGGTTATTCAACGACAACTGAGATGCTGAATCAGTAAAGGCATTCGCTGTGGCCTTACCGATCCGGTTTTGGAAAATAACGCCAGCAATGGCGATACCTAATGACATGCCCAGGGTACGGACATAACCCCAGGTAGAAGTGGCCACCGCGATTTGCTCCCGTTTAATACGACTCTGTAAAATGAGCAGTGAGGATTGGAAATTGGGTCCAATACCAATACCCAGAACCATGGGGAAGAGGATCCGCATGGCGGTATTACTATTAGCATTCAACAACGACAAGAGGCCCGTGCCGATGATGGTTAATGAGTAACCCACGGCCAAAGTCGGGTAGACCAGGTTGAATTTAGAAATAAGGGTACCACCCACCCCCGAGGCAACACCCATAAGGATAGATTCGGGGATTAGAATCACTGATGCCATAACGGCATTATACCCGTAGAGCGCTTGGAGGTAAAAGGGGAGATAGTAAATCACACCTAAGAAGGTAATGGAATGGAAAATACCCAACCAGAGCGATAGGGCCCTGATACGATCATTGAATAAATCCACGGGGATCAAGGGTTGGCAGGTCCATTGTTTAGCCACGATATAGTATTCATAACCAAAGAACAAGACATAAAGGACCACGGTAAGGACTAGGAAAACAATGACAATAGCCGAAGACCAAGCGTAAACCACCCCACCCCAATCCAGGGCCAATAGTAAGAAAGTCGTAGCCGCTGAAACCAAAATGACCCCCAACCAATCGATTCGTCTAATGCCGTGCTTGAAATCCACTTTAGGCGATTTAACCTTCAAGACGAAAATCAGTACGATGAAGCAGATGCCTGAAATGGGTAAATTAATGTAAAAACACCAACGCCAGGTGACTCTAGTGGTCAGGGCACCCCCGATTAAGGGGCCAATGGTGGATGCAATGGCCCAGGTGGCACCAATACAACCAATAAACAAGCCTCTTTCGTTCAGGGGCACCACATCGGAGATAATAATATTGACCAGCCCACTAATACCACCGCCACCCAGGCCCTGAATACATCGACCGGCGATCAAGACCCCCATCTTGGGCGCGGAACCACACACGGCACTGCCGATAAAGAAAAGACCGACGGCCACCAACATGGTGGGCTTACGTCCTACGATATCGGCCAGTTTACCGTATAGCGGGAGAACACTACACGAACACAGGAGGTAAGAGGTCCCGATCCAGGTGTACCCCGCGGACGAGTTGAGCGACGCGATGATGTAGGGCAGCGACGAGGTCACGATGGTCTGGTCCATAGCCACGAGGAAAACCGACAGGGACAGCATCAGGGCCAGGATGTATTTCCGCACGGGCGTCAGCGAGGGGTCCGAATGGGCCTGTACAGCCTGGTCGCATTCCTCCTCCGATTCTTCGTCTTCGCCTGACTCGCGCTGGATCTCGTGTATGCCCTCGAGGGGGATCACCGGCGTGGCCGTGGCACGCACCTCTGTCACTCCGTCGATGTCCTTGGCCGGATCACCAGAAGACCGCATTATTGTCTCGGGCTGTCTGGACATTCAGAATATATATATATATTTTTTTTTTACCAAAAACCGCCCAAATTTCTGGCGTCTTTGGCGGGTTGTGGCGAGGCGAACGGAGACTGAATAAGCATAATTCCGTCTTTGTTTGGTTGCGTTGCACATCTGAAACAGTCTGGATTGGACCGTTTGGCGGGGGGCCCTCGGAGGTTACCGCCAAATGGAGTCTATCTGAGTTCAACGGCCATACTAGACCAGCTTCCACTAGCCAGTTTATTAAAAAACCGAGAAATATCGCCAGTTCAGCGCTTTATTCGTCTAAATTGGCCTGGAACCGGCCAGTTTACCCGGCCTTCAGCCGTTTATGAATCTTTCCAAACGGTCTTATCGATCCTCGGATTCGGGCTCAGCGCTGATTGGCGATTATCGACGACTGGCCCTGGACGTTGTTTATTGTGGTCATACGAGACTGGCCAGCCTTAATATATCGGACAAACTCCCTCTATGTTGCTACAGACCGACGAGTTATCGGGGTTTAATCAGGGTCAAAAATATACCAATATTGAACCTAAGATGGTGGATATTGAACCTAAGATGGTGGATATTGAACCTAAGATGGTGGATATTGAACCTAAGATGGACTGTATTGAACCCAAGATGGACTGTATTGAACCTAAGATGGACTGTATTGAACCCGAGCAAGACATTTTCCCAGTGGTTCAGACGCCAAAGAGTGCCATACCTGGTCTGGTTACAGACGAGGCCCTGTTTTATACGTCGTCATTTACGTCCACAGTGAATGACAGAGGATTGCGGTTTAGAGAACCATTTACACAAAACCAAATCACCATGCGGTCGAGATCGCCCTCGCCCTCGCCCTTAGCGGTCGAGGCTGTCGTGGATTATAATACTAATAAATCCAAAAACGTGGCCGAATTGGCTGAACTCGCATATAATCGAAGTGTGGTTACATCTGGATCCCTAAGACGACCCAATGGGGGTAGTAATAGTGTAGCGGGAGGCTCGGTGACGGCTAGAGGACGGTCTAATTCCTTATTTCGGCGACCCTCTATGATTCCTACAAGGCGTAAGACGGTACCTATAGACATTTCGGAACTCTCCACACAGAGTCCCTTAACTCCCCTGCCTTTGACGCGCGATCGAAGGCGTCGCTCGAGACGGGCCCATGATGAAGATGACGTATTAGTGGGTACTAAAGTATCCGAGGGTCATCAGAATTACGTTACAGCCTATAACATGTTAACGGGCATCAGAGTATCGGTATCAAGATGTAATGCCAAAGTTAAATCGCTATTAACTGATGCCGATTTCCGGGAATCGCATAAACTGGCCTTTGATATATCGGGTAATGAGTTGACACCATCGGCGCGTTACGATTTCAAATTTAAGGATTATGCACCCAAGGTGTTTCGTGATCTTCGTGAGCATTTCCGTTTAGATCCTGCCGATTACTTGATGTCACTCACCGCCAAATATATTGTCTCGGAGTTGGGCTCACCGGGGAAATCCGGTTCGTTTTTCTACTATTCTCGTGATTATCGGTTCATTATTAAAACCGTACATCATGGTGAGCATCGTATGTTGAGGCATATCCTTAAGGACTATTATCGCCATGTTAAACAATATCCCAATACGCTAATTAGTCAATTCTACGGTCTACATAGGCTTGAATTGCCATTCGGTCATAAGATTCATTTTATTATCATGAATAATTTGTTCCCCCCGGATAAATTAATCCATCGAACCTATGATTTAAAGGGTTCCTTTCTGGGCAGACTCGCGGCACCTGAACGGACCCTTGTACTCAAGGATCTCAACTGGCTAAAGAATCAGGAGAAAATTCAACTAGGCCCCATCAAGCGTCGGGCCTTTTTAACCCAAATCGAACACGATACCCGACTTTTAGAGCGACTAAATTTGATGGATTATAGTTTACTGATTGGTATTTGTGATCTCACGCTCGGGGGCACAGGACCGCGAGGCTTAAGTGTGTTTGAGCCCAAACCGCAATTAGAAACCGCACCGAGCCCCCTAGTGACGGCCTTGCCACTGAGGGCCAGAGGCGATTCAGTTGTCAGACCCCACTCGCCCACACAATCATTGGCCATGTCTCACGAAAGCACACCTCGTCAATTAAGATATGCTATTAATACCACCAATCCTGTTCCATTAAAATTGGACAAACCGCCCGAGGATAGCGGCGGCGGCGGCGGCGGTGATGGCGGCGGCGGAACTGGGCCAGCGAGCGGTAATAGTGGGATGGACAAACCTCCCGGAGGCGATAATCGGACTAGTTTTATTTTCTACCATGATTTGGGCGGGTTTCAAGCCACGGATGAATTCAACGCTTTGATTCCGGAGATTTACTATTTTGGTGTCATTGATTGTTTGACTAATTATACTTGGGTCAAGCGATTGGAAACGGGCTGGAAACGGTTGGAGACTAAAGTAAATCGCGGCAAAGCGCATTTTTATAAAAGGGCAACTGATATGGGCGTTGTGCTGCCAGAGGAGATGAGAGCCGAGAAGTTGATTAGTGCGGTACCGGCTAGAGAATATAGTGAGAGGTTTTTAAAGTTCATTAAGTTACAGACGAAACCAAAGTAGAATTTCAGGGATTCAGTAGGGTTGAAAAGGCCATCGGGAAGGTTAGGAAATCTGACAAAGGTTATGATAACTTTCCAAAGTGGAGTTATTTTTTTATGATAGCCTTCCCCAAATACGCCATCTTCCTTTCTGGCCATTCTGCCGTCCATTAGAGAACGGTTATTGATAGTATTTCTTATTAGTAATCTATTGTAATATATAGGTATCTATTTATTCAAAAAAGACAGTTATTCATATTATCGCGTTACGGATTCAAACCCACAGTGTATACAGGCCGAGCTGGTCACAAGTTGTTCTACTCGAAATTCCCGCACATCCTGAAACCATCCTTCACGCTACCGTGTACCAATTTGTTCCATTCCCGTTAGAATCGATATAGGATGCTTTCAAAGCTACCATCCTTGGTCATTTGCGAATCACGATATCAGCTGTGGCCCGAAGAAGAAGGTATAACGTTTTTTGTGCGCTGCGCAGACTGCAGCGAGCGATGAGCTGCAGGACGGCTTGCGCATGAGCCATGCCCGATCTTAAATTCAATTATTATATTTGAATAGTGGGCACGATAGACTGATTTCTTTTTATCTAGATATTTATATATACAAAATGGTCTCGTCTAAGCGACGCCAATCACCCACGAGGTCGCCAATTATTGGGCAGGAGCCCGGCACAAAGTCTCGCCAATCCACAATAAGCTCGTCTTTCCGAGCCACTAAATCCCGAACAGCACCTAGGGCCAAAAGCCACGGTGATAAAATATCGAAAACAATCGAGGATGTGGCGGTAAATGATCCTAAGAGGAAGTGGAAACCACCGCGGCAGCGGCCCCCGCCACCGCCAATATCGGGAATTTCTGATTCAAACCAAAAGACCTTTCATTTGGATGAAAATGACCCCCGTTACGCCACTTACTGGGACACCATTGAGGCCCAGTCGCTGTTGGGGCAAAACCCGCAATTACAAACCCATCAAGAAGGGTTTTCGATCCCCGAAAAGATCTTGCAGCATTTTGACCAGACTGAGAAGTTTGGTCCATATATTGGGTTGTCAAGAATAGAGCGTTGGAGGCGGGCTAAGCGGGCGGGATTGAACCCCGATGAAATAGTGGGGGAGATCTTAGAATCCGTGGAGGGTTGTGAATTGCCTAAATTGAGGGATGTTCATTTAGGAATCGTGGATTAATTTTTGATAAATAACGATTTAATTTATTTTATGATCCAAAAATTTATAAATATATATATATACATGTATCATATATGAATAAGTAAGCGAGAGAGAAAGATAGACATGCTTCATTTTCTCTCTTTTAAGTTTTTAATATTTAAATATCACCAAATCTTAAATCCCAACCGATTTGAGGACCCAAAACAGGCAAGGCTTCAGCGACACTTTGAACATCCTTATCACCTCTACCGGAAACGGTGATAACAATATGCTTATCGGCAGGCAAGGTCTTGGCTAATTCGACGGCACCCCAAACGGCATGAGATGATTCTAAAGCGGGGATAATACCTTCAGTTTGTGATAAGATCTTGAAACCCAAAAGCGCTTGAGCATCATTACAGGCAATGAAATCAGCACGCTTAGTGAACTTCCAATTGGCTAATTCGGGGCCAACACCGGGGTAATCTAAACCGGCCGATACCGAATGAGTATCTTGAACTTGACCATCTTCATTTTGTAAAATATAAGTCTTGACACCGTGTAAGACACCGATTTGACCAAGACAGAGGGTAGCCGAATGTCTATCAGTTTCAACACCATCACCACCGGCTTCAACACCTAATAAGCGAACCGATAAATCATCTTGGAAAGGGTGGAAAGTACCAACACAGTTTGAACCACCACCGACACAAGCGACCACGGCATCGGGGAGAGCACCGTTATTTAATTCAGCAAATTGTTGCTTAATTTCCTTACCAATGACCGATTGGAAAGTACGAACAATGGTAGGGTAAGGGTGAGGGCCAATGGCGGAACCAATAACGTAATGGGTAGAATCTAAATTAGTAACCCAGAATCTGAGGGCCTCATTAACGGCATCTCTAAGGGTTTTAGTACCCGATTCAACGGGGACGACATCGGCACCTAATAATTTCATACGGAAAACGTTAAGGGCTTGTCTTCTAACATCTTCAGCACCCATGAAAACGGTACACTTGAGGCCAAATTTAGCACAGGCGGTAGCAGTAGCAACACCGTGTTGACCGGCACCGGTTTCAGCGATGATTTCAGTCTTACCTAATCTCATGGCAATAAGAACTTGACCTAAGGCATTATTAATCTTATGCGAACCGGTATGGTTTAAATCTTCACGCTTTAACCAAATTTGAGCACTACCGGCGTATTCGGTCAAACGGGGGGCATGATGAAACGATGAGGGACGACTCATATAAGGGTAATAAGATTTGTATTCTTCCCAGAAGGCTTCATCGTTAACGGCATCTTCGAAACCACGTTCTAATTGACGTAAACAATTTTGTAAGGCTTCGGGGACGTATTGACCACCGAAATCACCGAAACGATCGGAGAATTGACGAACGGATTCTTGGAAATCACTGGCTAATTCACGCTTAGCGGCGGCTTCTTCAATAGCGGCATCCGAATCGGCTTGCTTAATTATAGCGGGCGAGGGAGTACGTCCACCGGTAACTTCTTGCAAGTAAGCCTTGACGGCGGCACCACGTTGACCCGGTTGAGCTTCTTCAACGGTGGCAATAACCTTAGAACCAATAACAACACCATCGGCGACTGAACCAACGTTAGAAACGTGTTCACGGGTTGAAATACCAAAACCAACGGCAAGAGGGGTATCACCGGTGATGGTACGAATATGAGCGACTAAATTATCGATATTAGTTTCGAGGGTACCAGTGGCACCGGTAGTACCCATACGGGAAACCACGTAGATGAAGGAATCAGCGATAGAGGAAAGTTGCTTAAGACGAGCGTCAGTGGTGGAGGGTGCCACTAAGGGGATTAAACTTAAACCAAAGTTAACACAGAAACCTCTGAATTTAATAGATTCCTCGGGGGGTAAATCCACAACGATGAAACCGTTAGCGCCGGCATCACGGGCGTGTTCGATCATCTTTTGTTCACCGTATTTGAAAATAGGATTATAGTAACCCATTAAAAGAATGGGCACGTGGATACCACTAGCTCTAGCTTGTCTAATGATGTCAAAGACCACGGGGGTGGAAACCCCGTTATTAAGGGCAACCACGTTAGCTTTTTGAATGGCAGCGCCATCAGCGATAGGATCACTGAAGGGTAAGCCCAATTCAATAACGTCGGAACCACCGTCTTGCATACCCTTCATGATATCAACGGTTTCTTCAATAGTGGGGTAACCGGCGGTGACGAAGGTAACCAAGGCAGCACGGCCTATATAGGTAATTAAGGGTAAATAAATGGTTAGTTTGGAGGGTCAAAATAGCATTAAAATAATCGGGGGCCACTCACCTTCCTGCTTGCATTGAGCAAAAGTAGCGTTAAGTAACGAAGTCATAGTTTATTCCAGTTTATTCGTTGAAAAGATGAGAAATTATCGGTCGATTCGCTGGGCGCTGGGAAGATCGATAGAAATTGCAAATGTTGATATAAATATGTGCGCTCGGTCCCATATTAAGAGTCAGCTTAGGGCCACGGCCGGGTAACGTACCCCGCCAGACCGTTCGGGGTATGCGTCGCATAGCCTGTTAGTCGTTTTGTGTCTTTTTTTCCTCTCTTGTGGTTATTATATATATTTATCTATTATTATTGTGCCATCATCTTGGTTTGTCCTGTTATGCTCCAGCCAGGTATAAATGCAGGTTTCCTAGCGGTGGCGTTTCGCCAGCTATGGATCGGTTACCACACTGCGAATCGCCCGGCCAACAAAAATCTTTCAGTGTGTTAAGAAAATAGGCATTGTTTCTGGGTAGATTAAGCCCCCCGAAACGATACAATTTGTACAATTTCTCCCTGGCTCGGTACCGTCAAGCACCACTGGCTTAAGTGGGAAATGAAGTATAGGAAAGCCTGATAGGTTGGCGATCATCCTGGCGATCGATCTACTCGCACCGGTGATTATGCACATCGACAGTTGGACACATGTGTATGCCAAGCTCTGAGATCACTGAGATTAATCCGACGAGCCGAGGATAAAGTAATCTGAATACGTATCCGGTACAATGCGAGTGTAGTTTCTTATAGCATTAGATATTTTGCAGCATTGAACAAGTCAAAAAAAAAATGATTTACTAAACTCACTACGTGCACCACGGGACACAAACCCTTTCTCGGCTCATAATAAGCTCCGATGATCGCCTTCCACACAAACATCTCCGATTTATCTTCGATCACAAACGAGTCTGCTTTACGGTTTCATTCTAATGTGCACCTTAATTAAACGGCTATATTTATCAAGTATCTTTGCTTTTTCTCTCTCTCTCTTCAAATTTTTCCATATGCAGTGACGCATGACGATCGGGCCTCGGCACGGGCGGGCGCATATTGGGCCGTGGCCGATCAGCCCTAAATTCTGTTATTATAAGCTTGAGATCTCGCACTTCTTTAATCTCATATCCTTCCATAGATAAATACGACATTATTTTTGAGCTCAAATGTTGTGGGGATTGCGTAGTTTTGTGGAAGTTACCAAGCCCGAGCTTTCGGCCGAATTACCCCTGAAGCCCGAGATCGCTGACGCACAAAAGACCATCAGCCTAAGTGAACTAATTGAAGAAAACGTACCCAGTGTTAAGGATGGTTCATATACCTTATCTAGCGCGAGATTAGGTAATGGGCATTTGCAGACGATGAACATGTCTGCTAAATGGTTGGATGATGTCGATCAAATCTACTACGGTCGTCAGATCATAGTTTGGCCCCAAGATGGTGCGAGTATTACCTGCGATCATGTCCTGCCCACGCCGGACAAGAGCCCCGAGGCCCAACAGGAATGGAAGGATTCCTTAGAATATCGGCCCGAGGAGGGCTTGCCTCGTAGTTTACCCCGTACTCGTTACTTGACCCGCGAGGAAATAAGTGGATTGACTAGTGAGGATACGAAACCTATGGCTATTGCCATTCACGGCCTCTGTGGTGGTTCTCATGAAAGTTATATTCGGGCCACTTTGTCCCTATTGGCTTCGCCCGAGTATGGATTTGAATGTATTGCGCTAAACACGCGGGGTTGTGCCAGATCTAAAATCACTACGCCGATGCTGTTCAATGCCGCTTGGACTACGGATCTTCGTCGATTCATTAAGGATTTGAGATCAAGATACCCTAATCGTTCATTTTATCTAGTTGGGTTCTCTCTCGGGGCATCTACCTTGGCTACCTATTTAGGTCAAGAGGGCGCCGATTCCGATATCGCTGGGGCTTGTATTGTTGCCAACCCCTGGGATCTCGCGCAATCGCATTACGAATTAGAAGCTAGTATTATGGGACGTACGGTTTATTTACCGGCCATGTTGTCCAATTTAGTCCGTATGACCAAATATCATATCGATGAACTCAGTAAGCTGCCGCAATTCGACGCCGCTAAATTCGATGGACTCAAGTCGGTGGCTGACTTTGATAATAATTTTACCGCCAAGGTCTTTGGTTTCGATACCGCCTTGGATTATTATCGTACTTCCAGTAGTGTGAATCAATTAATGAACGTTCATACGCCGTCGTTAATCCTGCATGCCTTGGATGACCCTATGGCCCAAAAATCAGCTATACCCTATGGCGAAGTCAAGAAAAACCCTTATACTTATTTGGCCACCACTTCGCTCGGGGGTCATTTGGGTTGGTTCAATCATGGCAGTTCGCGTTGGTTCCCGACTCCTATCGCGGATTTCTTCAAGGCCATGCACGATAATGTTGATTCTACTATTAAGAGTAAAACGGTGATTAAACGTCCTCATAGATTATGGGTTGAAGATCGTTTCGATGAAGAGTTGATTAAGGCTGTACATAATTGATCAAAAAATTATAGAATATAGATGGGCAAGTGGATTTTACAAATAGAGTGAAAATGATAAAGTTTAAAATACAAATATAAAAGGTTCTCCGCTTAACCTCCGAGAAGATAATCGTTCATTTTCTTTTTTTTCCGTCCCTCTGGTGAATAAAAAGAAAAGAAATGCCAGAAAATGTTATATAAAAGAATAAGGATAATATTAAAAATACATACATCGATCGAGTAATTTAAACAAAAAAAATTAAAAAAAAGGAAACAAAAAAGAACAAAAAAAAACAAAAAAGAACAAAAAAAAACAAAAAAAAACAATTAAAGAAACAAACTCAAAAATACCCGGATATTTTCCACTCGTTTTCCCCCCATGTCACTAGTGATGTTGTTAACGTAAATATAGTACTCCTTCCTTGACATATGGCTGTTGTCGCGTATTAGAGACAATATCCCTTTCGGGTTTGCCATTATTGCCATTATTACCACTACCGCCCAATCTGGACCCTGTCAAATCTCTTGTCTTGGAATGGTAATATAATTGAGATTCTAGCGACACGATAGATTTACCAAATTCAGTGTAAGCCGAATGATTGTCGTCACCGCCACCGCCGCCCTCGTGCGGTACCCATTCTTCCCATGTAGTCAGGGTGAATAAATTATTATTATTGTTGTTATTGTTTTTCGACAACACGGGTTTGGGCTGATATCGAAATCGGGGTGGTGCGGGTGTGAAATCCTGGGGCGTGTTTAATGATTGATTAGTTGTTGATCGGGGTTGGGATCGGTCGGAATATCGAGATGACGAGGATGATGCTAATGATAATGATGATGATAATGATGATGATGATGACAACGATGCGTAAGAGGAACGCTCTAAAGTGGGTGGCTGGAGCCCCGGCTCGAGTGGTTGAACAACTTTCGGTGGCAGCGAGGGTAGATCCTTATTGAGGTTCGGGGGTAACGAAGCTTTGGTTTCGGTGGGTGTGGTCGGGTTACTGCTAAATGATGGCACGAAACTGTCGGGGCGTAGCGCCAAATTGCCCATTTGAACTGAACTGTATTGAATTTGGGATAATCGCTGTTGTTGTTGTAAGCCAAGGCTCGATCGATTAGTTAAGGACGGTGGGGTCAATAATGTGGGGATCTTGTTGATTTTAGGAACAGTATGACGTTTGATATTAGTCGGCATTGGTATCGTCAAATTAGTAGTAGTATGCTCATTCGACCCTGAATCATAATTAAACGATCTTATAGATTCTGTCAAACCTAGGGATACCGATGATCGAGATGATCGGGTTGATTCCGCTGACGTTTCACTCCCCGTGGGCTCCGTATACCCCGTGGCCCTCATTGAAGGTGATAGATCTGACTTTGAATACCCCCATAATGCGCCACTCGAGGACCATAATGGCGTGGGCACCGGTTGTGGGAATTGCGGCGGTGGGGCCCCTAATTGCTTAATACATCCGTAAGCTTCCTCGCTCATGGTGTATAGTTCAAATAATGATGCCAAATCACTATTATCGTCAAGGTCGGGCGATCTGCGGCTGGTTCCTCGTCGTGCCAGGGTACTATTATTGGTTGGATTCTTAGGATTATTGGGGAATTTCCTTATAGCTGGTTTCATGAGTGATCGCATGCGTGTCGGATAGGTTTTATGCTGGCCCAGCGCGGCGGTGGTGACATTGATTATGGGATTATTTAAGGGCATATTAAGAGTATCGTATCCACTTAAGGTTGTCCAAAGTTCATTAAAATCCGTGGTGGTCCTATCAATTCTCAGGGATAACTTTGGCGCTAATGGTGAGATTGTCGAATTAGGGCGTAAATACGGTGGGCGCACAGTTTGGAATTTGGATCTTGACTTGAGTTTGGAATTATTTCGTTGTCTTGACCCAAGGCCTTCTACCGAACGGTAACCTGGTAAATGGCCGCGGGGTCCCATTTGCCAGGGTGAAGATTTGATCATAGACCATCGTGGCGTTGGTGGCATGGGTCCGAGATAATTTAAAGGAGCATCTTGTTGATCTTGTGCCATAATGCCATATCGTTTAAAGTTATCCTGATTACCATCATGATTATAGTTAATAGTCCTTCCAAATGAAGGTAATTTGTTTTTGCGTGGGTTACCGGTTGACTCCAGTCTCAGCAACGATCGCGACTTGGAGCGACGTAAGGATGATGTAGTACTATGTCTGTCATTGATTGACTTTATTGAATTGTGGCGATGAATAGCAGCGGCAAGTAATGCTATTGCCTTAAGTTTCCACTTTTCTAAGGAACTGGTTTGAGCTGATTCTTTCGTCTTGGTAGTTGATTTGTTTCGGGTAATGGCCCTACGTAATTCCGTAGGCGTTTGTAGGCCACTAGATGATTGTATTACATACGTCATACTATTAGATCTCAGCGAGGATAGATTATTGTTTATAGATGGCATATGGCGAGAATTGGCATGGGGTCTACTGGATCTGGTTCTGATTATAATCTGGCGCATTTTCCCGGTTCCGCGTTTACGACGCTCATTAATCTGATGACATATTTTATGGCAAAATCGCTTAACAAGGTAACCATCTTTGCGGTGTGGTAAGGGTGATGAGGATTCAGCGATTGATATCGTAGCTCCTTGTACGAATTGGATTTCGGATGATAATCGCGGTGTCATGATGGTTTGGTGATTATGATTAGTTTAATTCGAGACTAATACCACCAAGTCGAACAGGAGGGCGCGTGGAGTATACTATTAAAGAGGAAAAAGAAAAAAAGAAAACAGAAGACGGAACAACGAATATGAGAAGGTAGGATAAAGATGAAATGTCCGTCTTAAAGAAGGGGGGAATAGGGGGGGATGGTTCACATATATAACTTCCACCGATAGCGCAGGGCTGAACTCCATCTCTCATTCGGCCAGATCGGATCTCTGGCCTCGAACAGGCGTCTGTGCGTCGCGCGCCCACAGAGAACAGTTGCAACTGTCATTTTTCGCGAAAGCTCGCGTGAAGACGTAAAGACGCGAGATTAACCTCGCGCCGATCGGCGTGGGCCGCATTGGCCGCCGCACCCAACGTGCGCGATCGTACGATCTGGCGCAGGGGGGCTGGTCCTGCCACCGTGCGCTTGTTTTTTTCTCGTTCTTTTCTGTTCTTTTCGGTTCATTTTTGTTCATTTTGAGTCTCTTTTTTTTATTCTGTTTTCTCCTCTGCCAGATGGCCGTTTTCTCCAGCGCGCGCACGCTCAACCACCCGCCGGCTCGCGCGTCCACGCGGTGCTTGTTGGAAC
This sequence comes from Nadsonia starkeyi-henricii, assembly GCA_030560865.1. Lineage (NCBI taxonomy): Eukaryota > Fungi > Ascomycota > Dipodascomycetes > Dipodascales > Nadsonia > Nadsonia starkeyi-henricii. The sequence goes on from JAKTWC010000074.1 coordinate 20,930, forward strand.
TGGCCAAAGACTGAAAACAGCCCGGCAGAATAAGCAAGAAAGGATAATTTAAACCAGCGGGAAAATAGGTATATCCACTGCGGTTTGAATTCGGGGTACGGTTTTCAGTTTATCCCTTTGCCAATATTGGCCCATGCGGGTATTATTCTGGGTTTTTTTTAAACTACCTCCATGATACCCTATATGCGCTCACGGCACATTTGTAATAAGAATCAGGCCCCCCTGTACGGGGACTGATTGTTTTTAACAGCGTGTATGTATCGTCCAGCTAATATCTAGTCATGCCATATCATTTTCAAGTATATATATCTGTAGCGGTCTGGCTTTGTAGATATACCCCAGTGACAATCGCCCGTCTTTTGGTATTTCACTCAAATTTAGCCTCTGGAAGGTATATATAATTATTTACTCTTAAGAAAACCCGTTTAAGGCTATGCCATATTACCTGTCTATTCCTTATCTGAGGTGAATTGATTGGCCATTTAGACACCGACACTGATGCCTCTGAGGCAGTTCAATTAGATAAATCGATTGGTATGCTATAATTTATTCCAAAAAAATTTCACCCATTTTATATTCCTTGTTTATATTTTTATCAATAGATATTTTCTTCAAAACACTGGTTTATAACGAATTGAAATTAAGTTTGTGGCTCTCCCGGCATTATCTAACACGGGTAATTAAGGTTTTCTGTTATATTAAAAAAAGGCGCATAATAAAACCTTCCCCTCCCCCGCACACACAAGCTAAGTTTATTGTATGGCAGATCATGTTTAAAATAAGAATGAAAATGTACATTATATGCTATATTATTTATTTAGTGATTTATACATGTTAAACTAGATTATATTAATCCAAAATAGCCGATTCATGTTCGACATCATGGTGATGATGATGATGATGGTGATGATGGTCCACCTTTCTGTACAGATAGAACTGTACAAAGATAATTGAATCCTCAAATAAGGTACCAATGGATCCTAAAATCCACGAGAGGTTTAAGAGCACATAGGCTTTATCCCATCTAAAGAGGAGAATTTGGGCCGCGTAGGTTACATTACCCAAAACGGAGAAGATGAAAAAGAGCAACGACAATCCCTCTACGGAACGCTTGCGATGATTTTGAATTATCTGGGGGATACGCGCCCCTAAGTATAAAGCAGCTGAAATATAGCCTAATACTTGGGGTCCTAATTGTAAAGGCGGTTCCTCGCCAATAGGGGGGATAATACCAATATCATCGCCGTCTTTAATATTGGAACCACTAATGAAATAGCCCAGAGCACCACATGCGAAGACAAAGATAATCGGGAGAATAAATTGAACTAAAATAGATGATTTAGGGGGCGCATCTAGGATAGCAGCCAATGAATCACGACGATGATGCGAGTTGGTCTTGTGGAGCGGGCCAATACTATCTGATCGATTAAGTAATGGTTGATTAGGGTCATTATTATCGTTATCGCCAGTGTAAACCATAGGGTTGTTCGTACTAGGGTCAGCGAGGATTGATGTAGCGGCCTCTTGTATGGCCATATTACGGTAACGAAGTTCGGTCATGTGCTTATAATGATAATAACTGACAATCATCAAGAAATCAGCGCAACAGAACCAAATGGCCAAAAAGACCACCTCAGGTAAGAGTCTCGCCCAGATGGCACCGGCTAAATTAGTTATATCACCTAAAAACCAAATGGAAATAAACCCAATCGCGATACCGTCCGCCGATTTCAGACGCCATTGTTCGATTAATTGAGGCAGTAACAAGACAATCCAACAGGCCAACGAAGTCGAACCGGCCACTCCAGACAGTACGACATGGAGCGGCTGGGAGGCATGAACCGCGGCTTGGGTCAATACGTGTGAGATCATTTAAAAATGACGAAAATAAGCTTAATTTGGGCCGCCTTTCCAGGTAAAAAGGTCGAAGAGTTATGGGAGACGACGCGAGCAAGTGGTGATAATGCCGCGTGGGAGCTGGGAGTTAGTCACGATAAGCCCAGATAAAGGACAAATTAGGCAGCCTCTGAACGAAAACCCTACTGTATATATATAATAATAATAATTCAGTGGTTGTCCAAAGGCGAATTGATGCGGGTGACTATACTCTCCGGAAGTAAAATCGAGAAACCGCCCACTGGGCTTTTCACAATTGTCGATTTCCACCGCCAAAAGACCGCCAGAAGACCGCCAAAAAACCCGCAGCGGAGTGGCGCATAACGTTCCGCGATTTAGGGTTAGCCCTAGTTTGTGCAAAAAAGTTTTTCGCGCGGCGACTACAAAACCGATTCCGATGTGCTTTCGCTCTCTTCCTCTTGTCAAAACCCATATTATCCAACCGTAAATAATAATCTAGACAAAATGGTATGTACGAATTAACACTTGATTCCGTTGGTTACTATGCTTGCATATAACTTAACGAGGTTGTTGCTATCTCAGCGCATGCTGATGATTAGAGGTATGGCATTTATGTCCTACGGCAACGAGGGTTTAACAATGAGAAATCATTCTTTTTCACCCTTCTCTACTGGCGAAAAGCCCCTTTTCTTTTAAAGGAGGGGCTTTGTAGAAGACAAAATAAAATAGAAATATTACTCAAATCCTGAATAATATCTAACTTATTTTTCTTCCATGATCTATTTTTTTACAGGCCAGAAAACCCGCTCCCGCTCCCTTTGCCGCCTCCAAGGCCGGTAAGACCTCCGTCAACCCCCTTATCGAAAAGCGTCCCCGTAATTTCGGTATCGGTCAATCCATTCAACCCAACCGTAACTTATCTAGATTCGTCAAATGGCCCGAATACGTTCGTTTACAACGTCAAAAGAAGATTTTGAAGATGCGTGTCAAGGTCCCCCCTGCCATTGCTCAATTCCAAAACTCCCTTGACAAGAACACCGCCGCTCAAACCCTTAAGTTACTCAACAAGTACAGACCTGAAACCAAGGCTGAAAAGAAGGAACGTTTGACCAAGGAAGCCGCTGCTATTGCTGACGGTAAGAAGAAGGAAGATGTTTCTGACAAGCCCTACGCTGTCAAGTACGGTCTTAACCACGTTGTCTCGCTCGTTGAAAACAAGAAGGCCTCCCTTGTCCTTATTGCCGACGATGTTGACCCCGTTGAACTCGTTGTCTTCCTCCCCGCTCTTTGCAGAAAGATGGGTGTCCCTTACGCTATCGTAAAGGGTAAGGCTCGTCTCGGTACTGTGGTTCACAAGAAGACCGCGGCCGTTCTTGCCCTTACTGAAGTCAAGTCTGAGGATAAGGCTGCTCTGTCTACCCTTGTTTCTACTATCGAAGCTAACTTTGGTGCCAAGTACGAAGACTCCCGCAGAAAGTGGGGTGGTGGTATTATGGGTGCTAAGGCTAATGCTAAGATTGCTAAGAAGCAAAAGGCCCTCGATAGCGCTTTACGTGTTTAAGTTTTAGTCATCTAGTTTTTAGTTAAAGTAGTTTAGTTTGGTACCTTAAGTTTAGTGCTAAGGTTGTATTTTTAGTGGTTAATATATGAAATTTAATATTTATTATTAATTAGTTCCAAGTCTTTGGGGGGCTTAGAGTATGTACCTTCGGGGCCAATTTCAATTGAAATATTGAAATATTGAAATACTGAAATATTGAAATACTGAAATACTGAAATATTGAAATATCTAAACCTCAGACCATTGTGCTTACTAACGGCTGACAAATACGGCCAATGAGAGCGCCGCCATTCGCGGTGTCAACCAATCAACTGGCGCGCATTCAGGTCGGTCCGGACTTATTATCCAACCACTCCGTCGAAACAGTATTTAGGGCACTAGTTTAGCTTAATATACAGAAACTAGGCGATATATATAAGGTACTATGTATATATATAGTCTCATTGGCCGGACGGCTGGCCGTGGTAGATGGCCGTAGAGCATTGAAACGATCTGGTTTGGTTTGGTTTGGGTCCATTACGGCCCGATGGGTTTGTAGGACCCCAGCCATTGGACGCCTATGGCTGATTTGGGCCGGACGGGCGCCTCGAGAGATGGATTGAAAGCGGTATTTATATAGATATATGGCCTAGTAAACTAAACTGGATTAAATTTCTGTAAATTCCACGTAATATGGGGGTAATACGCCCAGGTTGGCCAGGCCCAGCGCTGAGATCCGACGCCGCCGCCGTAGTTAAGAATTTATTTTCGTTTTTCGTCCCGAGGACTTTTTCCCGATTCTCTCCCTTCGACTCCGTCCTCTTGCCAGTTCTCACCCCTTTCCTCCAACTAAAGATTTCAACAAAACACAACCAAAATGACCGGTATCACTGATTTAGTAAGCGAACTCGTTCAATCCTTCCTTCCTACTGTCGCCTTTGCCGATTCTGAAGTATGTGCCTTTCATCCCGGGCCCTGGATTGGCCCTGGAACAAGACCGCTGAGATGTAAGATGTGAGAGAGATGTGTGTGATATATCTTGCGACCGTGAAGCCAAATATGAGTAATCGAATAATATCATCCTGTGCGCGAAGAAAGTTAAATTTTTGACAAGTTATAGGCGATAAGCCAGGCCCTGGATACCACGGGGGTTCGTGGTTTTCATGCTTTATGCTCAATTTGGTTTATTTTATCATTCGTGGGGTTTAAGCGTCCTGAACCGATTGGATGACTTTTCGAAAAAAAAAAAGATATATGTATTCAAACTGATATAAGTATTCCGTTAAAGAATATCAAAGTTAGAATGAATTCATATTGATTGATTCTATCAGTTTTAGACTATAATAATCGGCTGATCTAATTGGCTAACGGTGACTTATTCGTCACTCATCACTCACTCACCACTCACTCATTCACTATTATTTTAGTCATTTACTAACCCCTATACAGGTCGCCGAAGCTACTGAAGTTGAAGAAACCCCAGAAGAAGACGAAGAAGAAGAAGAAGAAGACGAAGAAGATGAAGATGAAGAAGAAGAAGCTGCTGATCCCCACCCTGCCTTGAGAGAAAAGGCCGCTGAAGGTGTCTGTCACGGATTCAAGCATCACTTCGACGAATGTGTCGAACGTGTGACCAAGTCTCAACAAGAAGAAGGTTACGAACACCTCGAATACAAGGAAGACTGTGTTGAAGAATTCTTCCACTTGGAACACTGTATCAACGATAACACCGCCAACGCCCTCTTCAGATTATTGAAGTAAGTTAGTCCTGTAGTGTATTAATCAATTATCTATTATTTTATCGAGTGTCCATTCTGTTTTTATATATACGTAACGAACAAGAAATATATATTTATATATATATGTTTTTGTATATTCTCATAATTCTACTGTTTATGGATCAGGCTTCCATTGGTTTTCACTCCCAGCATCACCACTTCCCGCTAACGGTATAATCGCGCTCTGTCTCAATCCCGTAGTTAACTAATAGCCAAATTGCGTAGCCAATTTCCCTGATTCATATATTTATTAGTCTATAATAATCATGTCTACTTACGGTGAATCATCTAACTTGGTCTCTGTGCCCGATAATGGTGAGAATATCGCTGTTCCTCACGCCCAACAACAACAACAACAACAACAACAACAACAACAACAACAACGGACTGATGTTGAAACCCATAGCAATCACGTCAATGAGGATCCCGCTGTTGAAACAACTGAATCTGGAATTACTAACCCCGCTGATGCCTACAATGAACATTTAGTGGAATCAGCCGTTGCCGCCGCCCGTCGTCGTGAATTTAACGATACCGCCGTACGTGATAAGCGTCGAGTTTACATCGGTAACCTTCACCACAAGGTCTTGGTTAATGAACTCAAGGATTGCTTTTCCGAATATCGCGTGACCAATGTGATAATTAAGAAAATTAAGGATGGCGTGCGTCCTAATGGTGCCCCATTTATTAAGAATTCAGGTTATGCCTTTATGGATTTCGATACGCGTGAGGAGTGTATCAGGGTCATGAAAGAGGCTGAAGGTATGGAGATTAGAGGAAGAAAGATCTATATCAAGTTGGCCGTTCCTGATGAATTGAGAAAACGTACTGAGCGTCCTGAACGTCCTGAGCGTACTGAGCGTACTGAACGCCCGGAACGTACTGAACAATCCCGTTCATCTCAGTCTCTTAGATCAGAGGCGCCTAGATCAGAAGTATCCAAATCAGAGACTCCCGAAGAATTAGCCGACACCCAGGTTGATTCCTCGTCGTCCCCCAATGCAGTTGTGGTACCTTCGTCGACCTTTGATCTTTATATTTCCAATTTACCCCGTAACACCACCTCGCGTAGTATTCACGAATTTTTCGCCGCCTACGCGCCCGCTTGGGTCCAAATTAAAAAGCGTGAAGTATTTAGCGAAGCCCAACAAAAATCCATGTTGGTGTCGCGTGGATTCGCCTTTGTCGGTTTCAATAATGCTGAAATGCGTGATAATGCCGTGCGAGACCTCAATGCTACCGAAATGGGTGATCGTATCGTTCATGTTATGGTAGCAAGAGAAAAGGTCTATACTAATGGTAGAACCATAGGCGATCGTACGGCGAGAGAAAGACCTGCTCGTGATGGCGAATAGTTGTAAAAAACAAACCTAGTTGAGTCTTGGGTTAGTAGACTCATTGGGCTGTTTGTGTGTGTTTCCATATATATATATATTTTTTTCTTTTCTTTTTTTAAGTTATTATTTAGCTACCGGTTCTTTTCCTTTCATTTAATGGAGTTGATTGAAACATATTTTAATTAGTGATTGTTGTCATTACATAGTCATAATTCATATTCATAATTCATACATAGTTTGTTCTTTTTTGGTTTTTTTTTTTTTCAAAACTTACTAACCACAAGCAAACCAAGATAACAAATGGTTAATAGCACAAATGGTCCCTTACTCCAAAGATCAAACCAATTGCCACCAATGATTGATACTGTGAGAATACCCATACCACCACTAAAGCTATAAACCCCAGCCATGGCTCCCGCGTAAGCACGATGCAATGATCCAGACTTCTCCCCTGAAGTGCAAAGGGACATAGAAGTTATTATGACACCAATCTCACCTATACCTAAAAGAGCACCGGCCATGAATCCCCACAGGGTAGTAGGATTTCCATCAGCCCATACCATACTAAGTACCAATCCCACGCTGGCCACGAATCCCAGACTTGAACTCCATACGAGGCCACGTCGCGCACCACCATCCAAGGCAAACCGGTCTATAGCAAATCCCCAAATGGGTGCCGCGATCAATGCACAAGTATTTATAACCCCACTAAGAATAGCCGCCTGTATGTATGCTCCATGACAGCTTTTACGTAGCGGCGAGGAGTCAAAATCCTCATTACTAATATTATTATTACACTTGCCTGACTTAAGATACCACGCATGAACGGCCATGGGGATGAATACAGTAGTAATTACCGTTGTGGCCCTAGCTACAAAGGCCCCAAGATAAGCCTGACGAGCGGCTGGATCAGTGCGCGCCACCGCGAATCCTGACTGGAGTAAGGACATATAAGATCGGGTTGGTTCAGTTTCTTCTTTTTCAACGCCATCTTGACGCGAAAGACCCCAAAAGTAAATCAAAGCAGTCAGTAAACCCAGGGATCCCACCAGACTGTAGGTACGGCGCAGCGCCACCGCCGGTTGTGATGGTTCGGTGTCGAAACGAGTGGGAAGGGGTAATAGTAAAGTAACGGCCAATACGGCGCCTAGACCCGTAGCAGTCCCTACTAATCCCGCCAATTTTCCACGATTATTCTTGACCCTTAAGTCGGCTTGCACCAGAGGTCGCGTCGGGTGTCTCCAGGCTCTCAGGCTGGTCACAAGGGCTCTTAAATCCACATTGTAACGCCCCATCTGAGCGAGTATAGCTGTAATCATCGCTGTGGCTGCACTGGCCCCCGTAGCAAATAATACTCGACAGAGTAGTAGCCAAGGATATATGTTGGGTGCCTCCGTGTACAATAGTAGACCTGTAGCCATGGCCAGAGCACCCACAACGGCCACCGGTCGAGCCCCGATTCGGTCGGATAATGTGCCCCATAATGGACTAAGGCAGATCACGGTAATCTCATCAGCAAATCCCAATGTTCCTACGTATCGGCCCGTATTGGTTCCAACTCCAAAGATATCACCGAGTACAAAACTCTGCGTGGCACTGAGAAAGACCATGAGGGCGATCGTGCCGAGGCATAAGACCAGATAACTGAGCAAATTAATCAACGTAATACCCATGTGTCGGTTGGGCCGATCGGACCTATCGCCAATCGCCCCGGAGAGCAATTCTTGAGTCTCTGACATTTTTAACCAGGGGGACAAAAGAAGAAAAAACGGTGATTTTGGTACCAGGTGATGCACTTGTTTAGATCGTTATCAGCGTTATCTGTCCCTGGACGGTGGGTGGGCTTAGTCAACCTCCCAGATCGTAAACAACATCACCAAAGGCAGCGATCGAGGATTTTAATAATTCATCTAACACTGGGATCTATCGCCTTCCAAAAATACCGTAATGAAGGTAGAAGAACTGATTATTGATGGGTTTAAGTCTTATGCGACGCGGACGGTGATCACTCAATGGGATCCACAGTTCAACGCAATCACGGGCCTCAACGGTTCCGGTAAAAGTAATATCCTTGACGCTATCTGCTTTGTTCTCGGTATCACCTCCATGAATACCGTTCGAGCGCAGAATCTTCAGGATCTTATCTACAAACGTGGTCAGGCTGGTGTAACTAAGGCTAGTGTGACTATTGTGTTTAATAATTCAGATCGGGCTAAAAGTCCGCTCGGATTTGAGAATAATCCCACAATCTCAGTCACGCGTCAGGTCGTCATGGGTGGTACGAATAAGTACTTGATTAACGGTCATCGTGCGCAGCAACAGACCGTTCAGCATCTATTTCAATCAGTGCAGTTGAATATCAATAACCCGAATTTCCTTATCATGCAAGGCCGAATCACTAAAGTGCTGAATATGAAACCCGTGGAAATTTTGGCCCTTATTGAAGAAGCAGCCGGTACACGAATGTTTGATGATCGTCGAGAAAAGTCGCTCAAGACTATTGAAAAGAAGGAGAAAAAGGTTGATGAAATTCGTGGTCTTCTCGCGGAAGAAATCGATCCTAAATTGGAAAAGCTTCGAAATGAAAAGCGTGGTTTCCTTGAATACCAACAGACTAAGTCCGATTTAGAACGTATGGAAAAACTACTTTATTCCTACGATTATACAACGTATTCTAATCAATTAGCCCGTTCCGAGGATGACCTCAAATCCCGTAATCAGCGATTGGCCGATATGGAACGCATCGTCGAGCAAACCACTAATGAAATCAGTACGCTTACCGAGGATATTAATACTCTCAAAGCCAAAAGGCTGGATAAAATTCAACGAGGCGGTAAACTTCAGGGTCTTAAGGATCAAGCCAAGGTGTGCTCGCATCAGATTGTGCGTTTGAATACCCTTATCGATCTTAAAACAAATAATCGAGACGAGGAAGTAGTTAAATTACAAAGCATACAAGCCGAAATCGTTAAATTGCAAGAAGAGCTTGGGAGTCGTCAACGTTCTTATGATACCTTTGAAAGCCGATTTTTAGCCAAGAAGAATGAGGCTGCTCAGGTCAGTGAGGATCTGAACAAGAAGCAGGAATTACTACAGTCGTTAGAAACTGGTCTCTCATCCAAGGAGGGTCAGGGTGGAGGTGGTTATACAACCCAATTAGATGAAGCCCGTGAGAAGGCCAATAAGTCTCGTACGCTAATCGCCCAATCTCAGATCCGTATCAAGAATTTTGAATCTCTCATTAAGCAAGATGAAGTCAAAATCGAAAAGGCCAATATTCAAAACAAGTCCACAACGAAGAAATTAAACAAGATGGTAGAAGAATATGATGCCATAAAGCTTAAATTAGAAGAGGCCGGTTGGGAACCCGGTAAACTTGATCAATTGGAAGCGCGTGAAAGCGAACTAACCGATAACCAGTATGAACTTAGTAATCGTCTAGAGCATATGCGTCGATATGTTTCTAATTTTGAATTCAACTACTCTAAGCCCTCGGCCGAGTTTAACCCTGCTTGCGTCAAGGGTGTGGTCGCCAACTTATTCACCTTAAGTGAGGATAATTACGATGCCTGTAACGCGCTGGAGGTCTGCGCCGGTAATCGTCTCTACAATGTCATTGTGGATACGGCGGATACTTCCCGTGAGCTTATTAACCACGGTAGATTACGTCGTCGAGTGACAATCATTCCCCTGAATCAAATTCAACCATTTAAAATCTCGGCCGCTAAACTTAATGCCGTGCAAGAAATCGCTCCCGGTGATGCTCATCTGGCATTACATCTTATTGGTTATGAGGAAGAAGTGGAGGCTGCCATGGAATATGTGTTTGGCTCCACTATTATCTGTAAGGACTCCGAGACCGCCAAGCGTGTCACATTCAATCCTAATATTCGCGTCAAGAGCGTAACACTAGATGGTGACGTTTATGATCCATCGGGAACTCTTAGTGGTGGTAGTAAGCCCCAAAATAGTGGTATCTTGGTCACCGTACAAGATTATAATCGGCTTAGTGCTGAGATGAGGGCTCTTAAGGATGAACTTCAGCAGACTCAGGATATGATCATGCAGGAAAAGCGCGTGCTCACTAAATATAAGAGTATGAAGAAGGATATGGACCTTAAGGAACATGAGGTTAAATTATTGCGAAGACAGTTGGAGAACAGTCTGGCGGCTAATATCCTTAATCAATTTGAAGAACGTAAGGCTGAAATCCTTAAGTTACGCCAACTTGTGGATGATGAACAACAAACTCATCAAGCAGCATTGCAGGAAATCGAAACTGTAGCAAAGGATATCGAGGAATTCAAAGCTAATAAGGGTAATAAGCTTCAGGAAATTCAACAAAATATTAATGATCTTAAGAAATTGCGGGCTGATTTGAATCAACAGGTACGGACAATCCAAAATGATTACCAAACCATTCAAGTCGATGTTGAACAATTGAATGGTGATATCGCTGCTCTCAAGGAAGCAAGTAGCGAATCCGAATCTAATATTGCTCAGCTCCAACAGGAACTGACGGAATCAGGCACTGAGCTAGCCAAATTGAGACAAGAAGAAACTAATGTGAATCAGTTATTATCTCAAGAACAAGATCGACTTATGGGAATGAACGATGAATTAGAGCAGTTGGAACTCATTGTCAAGGAAAGAAAACAGTTGTTAACTAATAAGAGTTTAGAGATTCAACAATACAAACATGACCTTGATACCTTCAAGAAGGATGTGCATGATAAACAGCAACGAGTTACGAATCTAGAAAATAATTATACATGGATTTTAGAACAAAAACAACATTTTGGTAAACCAGGTACCCCCTATGCCTTCAATGATGATACTATTAACATTGACCAATGTCGGGGACAACTGAATATACTGTATAATCGTTTTGAAACTCTGAAAAAGAAGGTTAACGCCAAGGTTATGAATATGATTGACAATGTCGAAAAGAAGGAAGCATCCTTGAAGGGTATGATCAAAACTATTGAAAAGGATAAGAAGAAGATTGAGTCTACCATTACCACGCTGAATGACTATAAGCGAACGGCATTGATCAAAACTTGGAATAAGGTGTCAGAAGATTTTGGACAAATTTTCGGTGATTTACTGCCCGGTAATTCTGCTAAATTAGTACCCCCTGAGGGCAAGGATGTCACTGAGGGCCTCGAAGTTAAGGTGGCATTAGGTAAGATCTGGAAACAGAGTTTAGCTGAATTAAGTGGTGGTCAAAGATCACTGATTGCTTTATCGTTGATCTTGGCCTTATTGCAGTTCAAACCAGCTCCTATGTATATTCTCGATGAAGTCGATGCCGCCCTGGATCTTAGTCATACTCAAAATATTGGTTCGCTCATCAAGACTCGTTTTAAGGGTTCACAATTTATTGTGGTGTCGCTAAAGGAGGGTATGTTTAATAATGCAAATAGAGTTTATAGAACGCGGTTTCAAGATGGTACCAGTGCTGTCAGTATTATTACTTGATCTAGTTTTAATTTTATCTTTAATCTAATATTTTTCCTGTATATAACTTAGGTAGTTTAAATGTAAATCTTGATTTTTACGGGTTTTCTCGATTTATAATGTACAATCGGTTAGGGTTGTTTATAGATCATAGCTTATGTTTACTGAATTAATGACAAAGGATTGCCATAATATTTTTCGTATTTTCGTAATTGACTATCTGGACACTGCTAAGCCCTGAAATATTTATTTTTTTCATTTTAATTAAACTAAGGTTCTACTCCCGATTGGATACATTGCCGATCCTACCAGGATACCTGTAGCCTGGTTCCTGCATGTAACCCACAAAACTTCTTTTGATATTGAACCCACAAAACCTATTTTTTAAACATTCAATAACTTATTTGAAATCTTTTATTCTTGATTTAAAACCCTGTTTTTATTGGTTTCAGTTATTGAATTATTGGATTCAAATACTCAGCTATTGGTTTGGGATGTTTTATTTTTGATTTATGACCCTATTTTTATTGATTTCAATTCTTGAACTAATGGTCTAGAATCTTTTATCCTTAATTTAAAACCATATTTTTATTGATTTCAATTATCCTAGATTTTACTGTTTTATCAGGTATATTTAGTTAATTCATTATCTTTGTTTATCTATATAAGATGCACTTGGTATTTTCTTATCTTCCATCATTTTTTTATAATAATTTACTACTTTTACTCTTTCGCCGAATAAATTATCAGAACATATTTTTATTTTATATATCCAATTTTTTAATTGAATCATGCTTCACAAATCTAAGTCATCGTTCACTAATAATTCTCCTACTCAAGCTTCTTTTTTTGATCTGGATATACTGCGCGAGCATCCTGCCTCCTTCTTTAAGGGGAGTCCAATTTATTTAAATATCTCCTTAGGTATGAACGCGAGTTACAATATCAGGGCCTATTATGATAGTGGTTCACAAGTTAACACCATTTCTCCTGTTCTCGTTAGCTCCTTAAAACTTCCTACTTATCCCTTAAATACTCCTCAAGCTTTTATCCTCGCTGATGGTCAACCTTCAACCGTAGTATCTTCTCTTTATGTTAGAATTCCCTTCTATATTTCTGGCATTTTTAGTTTTGCTATTTTCCATATTGGTGATTTTAGAGAATCGCTTGTTCTAGGTACTCCCTGGGTACGTAGTTTCAATCCAGTTTTTGATTTGGAAAATGAAGGTATTAAATCTATTGATCCTCGACCAGAAATCGCTAAATATCTTCCACCAATTCAAAGTACTTCAAAACCTACTCCTATTCCTACGCCCTTCGAAAAATCCCATTACTTCTCATCTACTTCTAACGCTTCCATGTATCCAATCTGGATATTTGTTTTTGCACTTCTTTTTATTCTTTGTTTGCACTTCGTGCTGTTAATCGATTTTGTTCCAACCAATTCGATTGATCCGAATTATCACCTACTTAACTCGGCAAGACCTGTATTGTTTTAATTAAAGCTATTGGTAAAGCCCAAATTCTGCAAACACTTTATAAAGATAGTACATTTAAAGTTGGTATTTTAGTTCTACTTAATAATATTCACTTGGTTTCTCACGGTACAACCCCCTGTTTTCTTTCCAGTTTTCTTACATCATTTTTAATAAGTAAAATCGTTAGTTCCAGGGCTTACCGTGTTTAGCTTCCTTTTCACGCTCTTGGTCATCATACAATTTCAATTAAACATCTGATCCCCTACTGTTCTGTTACTGGCAAGAAACAATCTATACCGACTTCAATACAATTTAATGGTGGTATTTTTTTCCATTAAAAATGTTTTAGATTACACTCTTTCATAAAATACATTTAACTGATTCAAGTTCCTTATAACTAAGTTATACAAATTTCCCAAATCAACGCTTACTCACATCTTTGTCATAACTTTCCGGAGCTCTGTCCCTTACATTTACCTATAATAAATATTCTATAAAACATCTCTCCATATGGCTTTATATTAATAGCTTTTTCCTTCCCCCTCCCCCTCCCTCCCTCCGACCGCTATCACATAATGTTTATCATTTAGTGGTAATTTAATTATTTTACTACATACTAATTAGATTATATTAATCATTCTTTTTATTATCACTTGCTTTTTAGAATACTAGATTTAGCTTATTTTCGGTTATAATTATTTCAATAGGGGTCATTAGTTAAAAAGCGAATGGAAGTTGCAGGTTTTGGCCGGTTAAATCAAGATAATTATTACAGTTACCTGCAGCATTACCAATCTTGGGGACATGTAAATCAACACAAGCCGCCCAGTGATCAGGTCTAACCTTGATTCGTTTCTGAATTTCATACGGAGCTTCAACTAAAGTAATAGCCAAGCCTTGTCGAAAATGCCATTCAAGGTGACAATGAAATGACCATACACCGGGGTTATTAGCACGGAAACGAAGAACAAAATGACCACCGGGATTCATCATAACAGTATCTCTTCTCATAGGAATTTTGGGGAAGGGGATATTATTTGGGCTCTTGGGATCATAGGGGACGGCTTGGGCAAATCCGTAAGAGGGAGAACGATTAATAACTTGAAAGTCGTGACCATGTAAATGGAACGGGTGAGTAGCCCCATTACCATTATTAACAACAAGTTCAATAACATCCATGTAATTCAAAATAAAAGTATTAGTGTTTTCACCATAAACGAGCGCATTATCGGCATCCTTGCCAGCTGAGAGAACAGTGTAAAGAGTGGGAACCTTAGGTTCAATATAAGTAATATTATTAAAGTAGTGGTAGTTAACATTATCCAGTAAAGGACCTTCAGTGGTGTTGAGCACAATTTGGTAATCAGGTTCAGGAAGGAGTTCTTCCCGATCATAGGGAACAAGGTTGAAATCATTAAAGACATCTGTGAGATTTTTAAGATTGGGATCAGCATTGTGGTAATCACTCTTATTATCGTTGTATGCCAGCCAATTGGTTTGATTAATACCAGTAGCGTTAGAAAGCCCAATTCCCATGGTAACATCAAGAAGAGTGCCGATAGCATAATTATGCTTGTTAGATTTCTTGGTAGTTAAGAGAAGGGAGTAACTTTGAGCCACACCGATATAAATAAAATCAGTGGTGGTAGGTTCAGTATAGATACCATCGACTTCAACGATTTTAAAATCATGATCTTCGATCCAAAAGTATTGAGAAACAAAGGCTCCCATATTAACAAGTCTAATTAAGTATGTGGTATCAGGCTTGATTCTAATACTAGAGTTCAAGGTATCATTAAGGAGAATACTATTGGGGATGGGGTCATTACCTATCACTTTGAAGGGGGCCATAAACTCAGCAGTTAAGACTGACATTTCATCGTGGTACCAGTCAGATAAGGATAAAACGATTTCTTCATCATACATATCATCAAAGAAGGCGTCCTTATCGTGGACTATTAAGGGGGCTCTAAAACCATCGGGATATTGGACGGGAACATGAGCGTGGTACCAATAAGTACCATTTTGATTAACGGTGAAATTATAAACAATGGAAACACCGGGACCAACCGGACATTGACTAATCATAGCAGGACCATCCATATCTGTGGTACCATTTTGGTATAAGCCGTGCCAATGAATAGAGGAGTTGGTATCATCAAGACCATTAGTGAAGTAAACAACGAGTTGATCACCCTTGTCAACTTCAATGGTTGGCGGAGGCCAGCAGTTATTTATACCAATTACTCTACGCTCAAAGAGACCATCGGGGTTGGCTTGAACATAGGTAGCGGTAAAGTGATAAGTAACGGTTTTTGCTGAGACCAAGGCCATAAAGGCCAAAAGCAATAATACTACAGGTGATCTCATATTACCAATTTTGGTTTTTCTCTTTGTTGGAGAACTTTTTCCCCAAACTAGTATAATTCTCTGCAGAAATTAGAAGGATAAGGAAAAAGAAAAGGATAAGAAAAGGAAATAAAAAAGGCATCAAAAGAACGAGAAAAAAGGAGGGAAAAGGCATGTTAATAAATAAGATTGGAAATTGTTTATCAATTAGATGAAAATATATTTTTTACTATGGTAGGGACCACAAAGAGTGTCTGGAAAGACCTAAGGAGTGAAAGAACTAGAAAGACTACAAAAAGGGAATCTCACAAAAAATATCCGGCGGTTTTGCAGGAAAACGCAACTGCGCCGAGACCCGTCTGAAAGAGAAAAAAGTTAAAAAAGTTCAAAGTGTTAAAATAATAAATAGAAAAAGGGCCCGGAGCCTTATAAGGTAGTTCATTTTGGCTGGATATTTTTGCCGTATTGGGCGTTGTGCCTCATCGACACCGATTCGCTGGCGACCCCTTTCGGGAATCAAGCACCGACGCTCTGCATCGCGCGCGCGTCCGGCGATTGGCAGACTGCGAGCTAATCTGGGGAATCTCGCGCTGGCGGATGGCGTGCGGCGGGGGCTTTGATCACCAGCTCCACACCCTGGCATATCTCAGGGATTTAATAATTATGGCCATTTGGGTATCTGGGGCCCTTTTGTCTCAGTTTGCGAGTAAGAAAGTTGACTTGCTTATAAGACACCCAAGCTGAAAATGTTTTCTGTTCTATTTAATATAATTAGTCTCCCCAGAGTAAACCTTAGCCTTGGGGTTCAGTGTAAAATGGGGAAAATAGGTATCCAATTGAAATATACCCCCTTCGGAGTTTTGAGCCGTGTCTCGACTGGGATGTAACCTGGCGTTCCGACCTTATATGATTGTTGTACATTTCCAGGTCGTAAAAAGGATCATCTTAATGAATTTAAAAACTTGAACCCACTGTTAATTCTCACAAATTCAAATCTTTCTGGGACGAGAATCAGAGGGAGAATAGCGGAAGATCAGGAAATTGGTGATTTATTTTGTTGCTCAAACGGTAACCAAAATATCGGTATATTAAACCATCAAAGTCATCTTTATTTTATTGTTTAATGCTGGATGCGTGCGCGTCTCTGACCTGCTTTTTCCACCCCACTCTTCCCATCTTGAGTCTTTCCTTTTGTGGTAATTTTTAAAGAGGTCACCAGGTATGAGAAGCTATTGCCTCAACTTTAATTATATTGCCTAAGATAGTTTTAGATACTAAATATCTGCAGCTTACAACTCGGCTGTCTTTTACAACTGCTTCTGGATTTGTGTCTGGTTTTCTGTTTTAGCCACTCCTAATGAAGAAGAACTTAGTGTTTGCTGTTAAATACATTTAGGTAGTCTATAGCTATGATATATAGATTACTTAGAATGGTAACTTTATGCCAATAAATATAATAAATATGGATTATTGATGATCAAAGAGACAGTATCTAGTCGATGTCCGAGACAGTAATATATTTAGTGAAATAATTAATACTTATTTTATTGAAGACGCAAACTTTATTCAGGAATCAGCCAAAAAAATAAAAGGGAAAGCGACAAAACAGTGATGGATGAGTGACCCCACTAATAGTCAATAT
This sequence comes from Nadsonia starkeyi-henricii, assembly GCA_030560865.1. Taxonomy (NCBI): domain Eukaryota; kingdom Fungi; phylum Ascomycota; class Dipodascomycetes; order Dipodascales; genus Nadsonia; species Nadsonia starkeyi-henricii. Next base: position 38,371 of record JAKTWC010000074.1, read on the forward strand.
TTAATGGAATCAGGGTTATTTTAAGAAAAATAAAAAACCAATACCGTGATAACCCACAATTTATTTTATCTATTTTTGTCAAAAACCCTACATTAGGTAGGCTACATGCTCATCATAAAACTGCACGATTTTCCGATGCCATATCCACTTGGACAAATCAAAGTCAAGCCAATGAGAACCTTCATAATTACTGCCTTTGTGGACAACGTGGCAACTGTTAAACTCCGTCGCAACTAAAGAAACATTTCTTTTCACTTTAATTTAAATAAGGTTTTACTCCCGATTAGATACATGGACAAATCCTACCAGGATACTCTTGGCTTGGTTCTGTATACCCATTCCTTTATCATATTCCTGCCTAGACCATGTTACAATATTGTTTTATTTAACATGTTGGATGTTATTATATCTAGCTTGAATACTGTTTGCAAGGATTGGATTAGGAACACCAGGAAGGTTAAGAGTAGAAGACGAGTGGGACCCAACGCAGAAAAGGGTGATACTTCTCCTCATTTATGTTATATATATTACCTTTCTATATGTTATCTAATTTTAGTTTTTTATTTAATTCTCCAATAAATATTTGTTCTTTTATATAATCAAAGACAAAAGAACTTTATTCTATACCCAAATGTATAAGGTAAGACAATGTAAGTTAGTGGGGCGCTGAGACACAGCACAGACTTACTACGCAAAAAAATCATTTAAGCACCCCACAACTGATTCTACTTATCGGAAGAATTTGCGTGACTTTCATAAAAAAATATATATTATTTATATATAGATGTTTATGATTTTATTAGTACATATAATTTCGGCTAGGGCATCTGATAGAGAAGCGGCCGGGATTGGCGTATTTTTAAGAGGATCGGAAAATCTTCTAAATCCCGCCTCCCCCGATCACAATTAGTTTTATCTTATTAAACCTTGGTTATCTAACCTTCTAATGAAATTATTTTTTAATATTTACAAACAGACAACTGTCTAGCTTTGCGAAGTACAAAAGACGCAATCCAGCATGTCTCGTGCCGTTGTTCTGCTTTAGTATTCGCCTGGTCTTGTCATTTTTACATAATGTAGATTTAAGGTTCATGCGGGGATTACTACGCCGCACGCGCGCCGTTTTAAATTGTGAAAAAAAAGAAACCGTTTGCTTGCGGCCGGCCTCGTAGAAAATTACAGTTTGTGTTCACATTATCTAACGTGATGGTAGCTTTATTTTCGATTTAAAATCTCCCCTATCGCTTTCACTTTATTTTTTACCTTATATAGAATATAAATATTTCTCTAGACTCGTTGGTAATGTGGCTGAAGATGGTTGTGACAGCCGGTTCTTAAATATTAAAACTTTGATACGGCACTTTAACTGTTCTAATCCTCAAATAGATGATTGTTATTATCAAAATTTCCAGGCCTGCCGGCTCAGAAGGCAAAATTCTGCCACAAATTTAAGATTAAGTCATCTCTTACAAGATCTACTGAACTTGAATTTTTTTGTTGTCCTGGCCGCTCATTATGAAGAGTTACATGGTAATTGGCCACTGCCACTACTAAGAATATTTATGATGATGGTTTTTTATACATTCTCCTACAGTATGTTCTACTTCGGAGAAAGATTTCAAAGTCTCTAATTTTGGTGATTCCTAGTAATCCTTCTATCCTCTATTCTGCGATTATCGTGTCGGTGTTAGCCCATTTCAGCTCCTTTACATAAAACCATTACTTCTAATTCTTGTTGATTAATTTAAACTTAAAATACCATTTATTACCACTCTTAATTTGGTTTTATTTATTTTTGATTTGAGATTCCTTAACAGTGGTATTGAGAAGTGATATTGAGAAGTGATATTGATTAACATATAGATCATCATCAATCTCAGAAGCCGGGCAATAGTCCCTTTCTCAAGTAGACTACCTCCATCTTTCTGTCTCTAGAACCTTTTAAACGCCAAACAGCCTTGTTAAATAAGGGAACACTTTTTATACCTTTTTTATTTTTTTTGCTTGGGACACATGACGATATAGTATCACTCATGGAAACAGAAATATACAATTTTTATCTTAATAAAACCGCGTCAACACGTTTAATTGCAAGTGGAGGTAATTCTACCGAGGGCAATATTAATCCTTCGACCATTGGAGAGGTAAAAATAGCATTAAAAACTATACTCAAGACCTTATTACTCATTAGATTTTACTTTTAATATCAATCTCATATCTTATCTTATCTTGAATCTATTAAAGTGCATTAGCTGGGATTTAATTGCTAACTCAGTTTTTACGTTCATTCCCTATCACTATTATTACTGCCTTTGCTCTCTGCCTTCTATTATTATGACTAACAGTTAATTCTAAAACAAAAACAAATCCTCTGAAGATATCTGCTAACATCTCAAACAAAACTATAAGATCCCTCAGATTCCTACAAAGGACATGTGATAATTAACTACTGTTGTAGTGTTAATTTTAATAGGAAAACTGAGCTAACTGGGTCAGTGCTGTTTTGTTTTGAACAGAAAGAAGAGCCTATAAAATAGATGTTCTATCAAATAATGGAGTTGTTATATGTTTTGTATGTTTATATATATATTAATTTAGCCTTTAGGCTATTTCCTTTAGGCAAGGAAACCCTAAATAAAATAAAATCGCCGCGCATAAGCTTGAAGTCCCTCCTCAGCTGAAGTCCCAAAAAGTCGGCAGAGTTATGCATTTAATTTCCACACCACGGAATTTAACGATCGCATGCCGTTTGTGGCTTCAAATTTGACGTAATGCAAGTAAATTAGGTAATTAAATATGGATCTGCTCATTCAGGCTTTAATTTCTTCCTCAATTGTATAAATATGGCGCGACCGATTCCTTTTATTGTGGTTAGATTTAAGTTTTTCATTCTATATCCATATAATCAATACTAAATATGACGCCTATAATAAAACGAATGCTTATCCGTATTGCGGTAGTAGCTATAGCCATTATCTGCTCTATGGGCGAAAGATTTAATTTGTTCCAGTTTCCCTTTTTCAATGCCATTAAGATAGGTCAAACTGCTGATGTTGTGGTCGATCAAGTTTCCCCTGCTGATACTTCATCTCCACCCAATATTATTTTCATTTTCACCGATGATCAAGACGAACTAATGAAATCCACAGATTACATGCCTTATTTACAAAAGCATATTTTCGAAGAAGGTACTAGACTCACCAATCATTATTGTACTACGGCTTTATGTTGTCCTAGTAGAGTGTCCCTTTTGCGTGGTCAATTAGCTCATAATACTAATGTTACTGATGTTCGCCCTCCTTACGGCGGTCTTCAAAAGTTTTTAAGTCAGGGCTTTAACGATGATTATCTTCCTACTTGGTTTAAGGATGCCGGTTATGATACTTACTATATTGGCAAGATCATTAACCAAATGACCGTTAAGAACTATAAGGAAAGTTGGATGCACGGCTGGGACGTGGCTGACTTATTACTTGATCCCTTTACGTATATCTACTATAATGCTACATTTGCTCGTAACGCTGGTGAACCTCAAAACTATGAGGGAAAATACAGTAGCGATGTGATTGCCAACAAGACTTATGATTTACTTGATGAAATTATTGATGCTAGAGCCTTAAAGGAAGCCTCGGGAGAGACTCCTGCTCCCTTCTTCTTTGTCTCAGCCCCCATTAGTGCACACACTAATATGGAACTTGACTTTGCCGATTTTCCTAAGATTAAGCTTAATGTGACCGAGCCCCAATACCCTGAAAGGCATGCCAATCTTTTCACGGAATTGAAATTACCCCGTAACGAAAACTTCAACCCGGATGTACCTAGTGGTGCCTCGTGGGTGAGAAACTTACCCAAGTTAAACCAAACCATGGAGGACATTTTAGATGAATTCTACCGGGCGCGCATTCGGTCCTTACAATCAGTTGATGAAATGATTGATGGTATTTTCTAGAAATTGGAAGCTTCGAATCTTTTGGAAAATACCTATATTATCTATTCTACAGATAACGGGTTCCATCTGGGTACTCATCGCTGTGGTGCTGGTAAAGGTACCCCTTATGAAGAAGATATTAATGTTCCCTTTGCCATCCGTGGCCCCGGTATTGCTAAGGGACGTATTTCCACTCATGTCTCCGGTCATGTTGATCTGGCCCCTATGTTCTTCAAGTTGGCCGGTATTGAAAACAAGCCCTTCTTTGACGGTAAGGCGATCCCGGTATTGGAAGCTGAGTTAGATATCTTGGAGGCCCAACAGGCCAAGGGCTTGGCTAGTTTAGATTTCTCAGAGGAACATACCCAAGTTGAATATTGGGGGCCGGCCTATCTTGAAAATAATGACTATGATTTCTTCTCCGGGAATAACACTTACAAGGCCCTAAGAATCATCAGTGGGGGTTACAATATTTATTACGCTACCTGGTGTACTGGTGAAGTGGAAATTTATGATATGGTCAAGGATCCTTACCAAATGCATAACCTGATCTTGCCCGAAGAACGTGAAAGATTCCTTGAATTAGGAACCTCTTTCCCTGGTGGTGATTTCAAGGTTGAACAAATCCAAACTCGTCTTAATGCATTGTTGCTGCTCTTAAAAGATTGTAAGGAAGATCAGTGTCGCCATCCCTGGAGATATATTCATTCGGCTAATGGTACCTTTTTGGAAGTTAATGGTCTTGTGGATGCTCTTGATAGAAAGTATGATGATTTCTACGCCAGCATAGAGCAAATCTCTTTTAGCTCTTGTCCTAATGGGTACGTCTTATCCGAAGAGGGTGCTCAATGGACATATAATAATAATGAATTTTTCTTTGATACCCCTACTTAAGTAGGGGCTCTCTAGCTTGCACCGTTTAAAACCTTGTCTATTATATATAGATATATATAGGTTATATTCTTATAAAGATACACTCTAATGTAAATTAAAATAAATCTCTTTATCACTATAATATTTCAGATAAAAGAATCATTAACAGTAAATATGGAAATATATATGTAACTGAACTGACGTAGTTATATGAATTCTCTCCTTTACGTTCCGTTTTTGTAACCACGCTATCCTAAGATAAATAAGCTGATATATCCGGATAGACGGAATTAATTTTTTTTTTCATTTTTAAAATTAAAGCTTATTAATTCCATTTCTTGATTTAAATTTTTCAGATGATTTAAAGCAGTTTTGCTTGAAGGAAGTCATAAAAGTACATTAAAAGGATTAAAAAAATAAAAAAATAACAATTCAAAATCAAATAACTAAACAGGAACTTAAAGCTAAAACTAAAAAGTGAAAGGCAAAATATAAAAGGCTAGGAAGATGGAAAATGAATGAAACCCGTATTTTAATATTCTATATTATTAATCTCCTTGGGTAGACCAACGAAAAGAGAAAACAAGAATTTCGCCGTTGTCGTATAGTGGTTAGTACACATCGTTGTGGCCGATGAAACCTCAGTTCGATTCTGGGCAACGGCAGTAATTTTGGTTGTTTGGCCGAGTGGTCTAAGGCGCCCGACTCAAGAGATTTTATAGCTCTTCTTTACGAAAGTTAAAGTATTCGGGTCTCGTAAGAGGCGAGGGTTCAAATCCCTCAGCAATCAATTTTTTTGATTCATAGGGGTGGCCAAATTTGGCTTTTTAGCAGATAGCTGGGTTTCTTACCGTTATTCTCCTAGTTTATATCAACCCCCTCCTTTTTCCAAAAGAAAGGAGAGATTTTTAACTTTATTTGGAATTAATTACATTAGCTATAAAAATGTTCTGAAGTTTATTCTCTCTGTATAGCAAAATATATATACATAATAGATATATATCGACAAGCATTTACAAAGAATAATTGTACACAAGAGAAAATTGGGTCGCAGAATTGTACGACGCTCACGTGACTCGACGCAACCACCCACAAGAAATACCCTAACCACCCCGCATTGAAATTTTTCAAAGTGGTGAATATATCCTAAATTCTTATTCTCGTTTTTGTTTTATTTTTATTTACTTTTAAAACAAATAACTACACATATAACGATAAAAATGTCCGTTGCCCGCCCCCAAGTTTCTGTCATCTCTTCCACTGGTTCCACTACCGACTCTACCCTTGTTCTCCCCTCCGTCTTCAAGGCCCCCATCCGTACTGATATCATTCATGCCGTCTGGGTTGGTGTTGCCAAGAACAAGCGTCAAGCTTACGCCGTTGCTAAGAACGCTGGTGAACAAACCTCAGCTGAATCCTGGGGTACCGGTCGTGCCGTTGCCCGTATCCCCCGTGTTGGTGGTTCCGGTACTCAAAGATCTGGCCAAGCCGCTTTCGGTAACATGTGTAGAGGTGGTCGTATGTTTGCTCCTACCAAGACTTGGAGAAAGTGGCACGTCAAGGTGAATCTTAATGAAAAGAGATTTGCCACCGCTTCCGCCATTGCTGCCTCCGCTGTTAACTCCCTTGTCCTCGCTAGAGGTCACCGTGTTGAATCTATTCCTGAAATTCCCCTCGTTGTCTCCAACGATGTTGAATCTTACACCAAGACTAAGGAAGCCGTCGGTGTCCTCAAGGCCGTTGGTGCCCAACGTGATCTTATCAAGGTCCTCAAGTCTAAGAAGCTCCGTGCCGGTAAGGGTAAGTTCAGAGGTAGACGTTTCACTCAAAGAAAGGGTCCCCTTGTCGTTTACGGCCAAGATAATGGTTTAGTTAAGGCCTTTAGAAATATCCCTGGTGTTGAAACCGCTAATGTTAGATCGCTTTCCCTTCTTCAATTAGCCCCCGGTGCTCACGTTGGTAGATTTGTCATCTGGACTGAATCTGCTTTTGCCCTTTTAGACTCTATTTGGGGTTCTGAAGAAGTTGCCTCGGCCAAGTCTGGTTACACTCTTCCCTCTAATATTATTACCAACTCTGATGTTAACAGATTGATTAACTCTGCTGAAATCCAATCTGTTGTCAGAGCCGCTGGTTCCAATATCCAAAAGAGAACCAATGTCCAAAAGAAGAACCCTCTTAAGAGCAAGCAAGTCTTACTTAGACTTAACCCTTACGCCAAGGCCTTTGCTCAACAAAAGCTTGGTCAAGCTAAGGTCGAAAAGGTTGCCGCTAAGACTTCCAAGGTTTTCTCCAACATCCTTGCCGATAACTAAATTGTATAATTATCTATAATTTAATTAAATTTTTTTTACAGCCGTAATAATTTATATTGTTCTAATATTAGAAAGAGTAAATGATTAAATTCATTCACTCACTGACATTTTTGTTTTTTTTCCTTTTTCCTTTTTTTTTGGTCGATCTGATTAGGCAGGTCTTAGATCTCTTGTTTTTCCTCATTGCGAACGCGGGGTAGTAATAATCCATGTAGAAAGTAAACCCTTAGCGAGTCATAAAATGACCCTATTTAGAAACCATAATGGGAAGCCATAGTGTGATTAAACCTAGTATAGCAATTAAGAAAATATTATGTTGAATAATATTATTGAGGTTCGAGTAAGCCCAGTGCCTCTAGAAGGAAATTGTAACCGTGATGGCTTTTTAATGCTGGGCGTTGGGTCAAAGAAAATTATATATATATATAAATAGGTACGAAGACGCAATTTAATTTCTATTTCATTTATTTAATCACCGCTTTCGATTGCTCTTTTGGCGATTAAAAAAAAATTCCGATCTCGATCGTGTAAAAAAATTGGAGCGTTATTTCCTCGAAAAGAAAAAAAATCAATTAATAAAAGATGTTATTATTATTATTCTACATGCGACAGTTTGTAATCCTGGTGGCCCTAATTGTATTCAGCTACGGGCAGCAGCCACTTTCTGTCCCCCGGTCACTCGACGAGGCTACTATCAACTCTATATCCTCAGCGATGGGATCATCAAGGTGCCGTGACGAGGCGAATGCCGATAATCAATCGATTCAAATTATCACGGAATCACGACTGGCGCAATTCACCACCTGGGCCAAAATGGTTGATAACAGCTACTGCGTCGGAGCCACGGGCAGCATACAATCACCGTTTGTATGTGATGCGTGGTGTAGTGATTATCCACAAGTGGAGATAATACTGAAATGGTCGGGTGATGGTACCTTTGCCGCGTCGGGGTTTTTGGCGCTGGATCACGACACTCAAACGGTATTTGTTATTATCCGCGGTACGAGATCGCTGAGAGATATTATTACCGATTTGAGAGTTCGTAGTAAAAATCTCAAGACCAAATTACAACGACGATTGCCCGATGTGGCCAGTAAGCTACAGGATCAATGTCCGGATTGTGAGGTTCATTCTGGGTTTTTGTCTGCGTTTCTCCAGAGTTATAAACAGGTTCAACCGGTGTTGTATCCGTTGTTGGCGAATAATGCCGATTATAAGCTGTTTGTCGGGGGTCATTCCCTCGGGGGTGCCATTGCGCTATTGTACGGATTGACGCTAAAACTACAGGGGTTTGATCCACTGGTGTATTCTATGGCGCAACCCCGAGTGGGTAACCAGGCGTTTGTGAATTTCTTGGATGTGTTGTTTTTCGGCCAGTGTAATCCCACGACATTGGATGTAAGTGATGATAACCGACGATTGTATCGATTAACCCATTTCGAGGATCCCGTGCCTCGCGTGCCCGCGTGGGGCGATTATTCGCACACGAGCGGAGAGATTTTCATCAAGGATGAGAGCGGACTGAACCCTAGTGTGGACCAGGTGTGGGCGTGTAATGGCCAGAATAACGTAAACTGCGTGGCCACAGGCGAGATCAAGGTCACCGCCCTGACTATGAAGGCCAATCACAACCACTATTTGATTCGAATGTCGCAAAAGTGCGGGGCCACGTTGAAGGAGTGGTACAATGGGGGTACGCCATAGGGGGCGTGTATTATTCTACAGGTGTACAGATCTACAGGTGTACAGATCTACAGGTGTACAGATGTACAGATTTACAGGGCCGGGGATAGCATGTGTGTTGGCGTAGTCATGATAGTAATGTAGCAGTAATAAACGAGAGCCACAACACAACAGTACAATCGTGTGAGAGGTGTCGGCGGCCCAAGCCCACCGGCGACCCCCGATGACTCAGCCAAGGGGGGAGGGACTGCAGGGAGCGCAACCCTTGCCCTTGACGTGCCCAGCCCAGCCCGGCGCGCGGTTGCGCGTGCGCGTTGCCGTGGCGACCGCGCCCACATATCTCAGGCCGCGTAAGTGTGAGCACCGATAGTCGCTGATAGCGGCCAGGGCTCGCCCTGGCGAAAGCGAATACAAACGGCCAGCGCAGGCGATTATAAAGGGAATATAATGGCGTAAGAGATACAATATCGTGCCTGTAGGACGCCCCGGCACCGCGCGAGTCGAAACGGTAGGTTATTGAATTTATCAGGCCGGGGAGGCGCCAGGGGCCGCCCTGAGCGCCGCCAGCAGCGTTATCAGAAACCGGCCGGCAGCGTTATCAGAACGATAAAAATTATTCCAGTTGGGATTTTTCGCCCGTCGGTGGATTAGATAACTTTTCTCCCGGCTGCCGTATCGCCTCTGTTTTCTTCAGTCTTTCTTTATCGCGTCCTTTTTTGGGTCTTTTTTCTGTAGTTGATTCTGGCGCTCTTCCGCACGTCTCCCCCCGTATTTATATTTATATTTATATATATATATATATATATATATATATACATACATACACACCCTTGTATCTTGCCTGTTTCCCGGCTTATATTTCATCCACCCGTCTCTCTCGGCCCCCACCTCTCTATGCCCGCCATCGGCCTCTGATACGACTACTACTATCTCCCACTCACAAACTTCGGCCCTCCCCAATCTCGGCGCTTATCATTCAAAGGTCTTCTTCCACTCTCGCTCGACTATATTCCCTTCTTTTGCTTTGACGCTGCCAGTCTAGTCCGACCTGTACATATATATATATATATTCCCTGGCCCACTGTCGCTGTCGCTGTCACTATCACTATCACGATCGCTTTCGTTACCCTCCACATCGTTTTTTCTGCCTGTTTAGTATTTGGTATTTTCCGACCCTTGGTTTATTTGATTCATTATGGCATCCTCCGCCACGCTCCAGCCGCCTAGTTTAGTCCCCGCGGGCCCTCCCTCAGTGGGTCCAGTTAAGGATAAGGATTCTACTATATTCGATCCCAAGACTAGTACTACCGCTGCCGCTAGTACTACTACTGCTGCTAGTACTACTGATACTACTGCTGCTAGTACTACTGATACTACTGCTGCTAGTACTACTGATACTACTGCTGCTAGTACTACTGATACTACTACTGCTAGTACTACTGATACTACTACTGCTAGTACTACTGATACTGCTACTGCTACTGCTACTGATACTGCTACTGATACTGCTACTGATACTACCCATACTACTCCCACATTACCCCCCTCGTCCTTGACAACCCCAGAGGCCTCCAGTCCCGGGGGTAAGACTTCCACCTCTTCCTCTACGACTTCGACTCCACCCCACTTAACGTCGGCCCAACCCATTTGCCAAAATTGCTCTACTTCCACTACCCCGCTCTGGCGTCGTGATGAATCCGGCCAAGTGTTGTGTAATGCCTGTGGCTTATTCCTTAAGCTCCATGGCCGTGCTCGACCTATCTCGCTCAAGACTGACGTTATCAAATCACGAAATCGTATAAAGCACCATACGGGTCCCACAAATGCTAGTATGAATACTCATATGGTAATTGGGGTGAATAATGGTCCTGATTTGATGGATATGTCCTTGAATAATAACAATAACAATAACAACAATAACAACAACAATAATAATGTGAATTTATTAACCGGCAAAAAGAAGAAATCATCTACTAATAATACCAAACGAGGTGGAATTTCCGCCAAATCATCCTCGGTTAATTTAACCGATGTATCAATGGCTTCTACCCCCACCCAAGGCTATATGGATGATATGATGCATGGTGGTAACAAACTTCCTTCGTTTTCTTCATTAGATTCGCCCATTGGTCATTATCTTCATCATACTATCGGACGGAATAATCAAATGCTGCCAAATTCGGGGATTCCAAATTCGGGGCTACCACCCTTATTAAACCAACCCATGATCCCAGTTGAACATAATCATATGAACATGCATCATGGTGTGTTTCCGACCTATAATCCTAACCTTATGCCTTTAGCCAATGTTGATGGTAAATACAACTATCCGCCATTGCAAGTTTATCCTTATCAACAACAACAACAGCAACCGAATCTCCATTCATCCCAGGTTCAAGGACCACTGACCTCTAGTCAAAATCAACCTGTTCTTAGTAATAATACCCCCCAACAGACCACATCTACCGAACAAACGGCATTAGATCAATTATCCTCGGCGGCATCCCAGAGTCCCTATTTGGCCGGACAGAATGGAAAGGCTAAAATAGAATTAACAAACTCAGAGGGTGATTTAATGAACGTGGATGAAGTAGTGAAAACGGAGTCAGTAGTAGTGGATGCCCCTATGAGTACCACCACCTCTTCGGAGACCATAGCCCCAATCACAGTCACATCTGAACCAAAGGTTACCTCAAAGTCGGCCCCGGCACTATTATCTACCACCCAGCAGCAGCAACCGACTACCCGCAAACCCATGATGACCACTGAGCACTCGGGACTCCGAACGCGAATTATCGAATTAGAATTAATTAATGACCTCTACCGCACGCGGATTTCCGAACTTGAAATCTCCGAGTACTCGGCCCGTAAGAGCGAGGCTCTGACCCGTGAGACCGAAATCCTGCTTCGTAATTCCGTTTATAAGCTGGAAATGCGTAACAATTACCTAATGAACAAGATCCAGGACCTCAGTGTCAAAGTCAAGGGGGTAAGATCGGCCAATCGACAATTAAGATTGGATATCTTGGACCAATCGCGCCAACAACAATATTCAACGTCGTTGGATAAACAGGGCAAGGAACAACATCAATTGAGACAGTTGAAGCAGGAATTATCGCTTAAACAGAAGCAAAAAGAATTGAAACAAATGCGTCAACAGACTGAAAGAAGTCTTAGGGATGTTAAATTGGATGATAAACGAGACGATGAAGATAGTGCCATTATGGATGATGATGATGATGATGCTGATGATGATGATGATAATAATGATGATAATAATGATACTAATACCGATGATGATAGAGGAAATACTAACTCCCTTCACTTCAATGATGGATTCAGTGATTCCGATGAAGATATGCTAGATGAAGAGATTCGTAAACCTATTATTATCCCGCCCCCGCGGTCAGATTATGTTCATTTCCAACCCCTGCCACATCCACCACTACCACCACCGCAACAACAACAACTGCCACCCCAACATCATATGGTAGGTTCTCATGGACAATACGCTTATCCGTTATCTTTACCGCCCCAGGGACCCACACGGCCATTTGGGTACCAGGGCCCGCCGCCTAATGGAGTAAATCAGGGGCATCAGAATACGATGGGATATTATTATTATGGCGCAACCGGATCTGGAATGATTAATCATAATAGTGCTAATAACAGTTTTACGAGATTACCCAGTGCGATATTAACCGAATCAGCGCCAACGCCAACGGGTATGGGTATGACTAATAATAATAATAATCATCATCATATGAACACCTCATTGAATAATTCAGTAGCCATGACCCCGCCGGTATCTATCACCACCAATCCTCCCGTGACAAACACCAACCGCCGTCGTCGCAGTAGTATTGGCGGCCATGAGACCAGTCGAGATAAATTCCGTAATGAGATCAAAAGCGAAATCACCAAGAATAATATCAGTCTGCCTAGGATCTCCGTAGTTGAATCTTTGCCAACGGCAACGACCACAACCGATGCCGCCGCGACCACAGGCATGCTCCCTCTGACCGGTGACGGTAATTCCCATAAGAAGCTAAAAGTTAGTGATTTGATATAATATAGAAATATAAAATAAAGAATAGACGAAAAATAATAAACACAAGCAAAAAAAAACAAAAAAAACAACACAAGTGGTGAATGTACAAACAATTGTGAGTCGTTGGGTGGATCCGAGTATTAACCGAGGCTGCAAATGTGAGGTCTTTTTTGCGGGGAGATGAGCATTAAATCGGTCAAATGGGTAAATGAAATGGACATCTACTACTACCATCTCGCTTTATCTCTATAACGACCAAAAAAATAAAAATGAAACCATTAACTACTCGTTCATTTGGCGACCTTATGGCCTATCGTGAACTACGCACGCACGCCAATCTCGAGACCACGGCCTCGGCACTCAGCGAACGCTATTTCCGTTCTGGCACCATCCCTTATCAAGGTAAATTAGCCACGGGGGTCTTTGGCGGACATGTTCTCGCGCAATCGGCATGGGTGGCCGCGGCCACGGTGCCCAATAAGGACTTTATCTGCCATAGTCTCACCGGGTACTTTCTCCGACCGGGCATAAAGGACGTTCCGTTCTATTACCACATCACCGTATCCCGCGATGGTCGAAGCTATTCCACCCGTGAGATCAAGGTGTATCAGCCCACGGGGAAGAATATCAATAAATTTAATGAGAAGCATGGCAACCTGTCGGATACCAAGGGGGCTAGGTTGATCGAGTTGGTGGAGGATAATCCTGAATTATGGGGCGATATGTTATCCCTGGCCTTTGTTGGCATTTGCTCCTTCAAAAGACCCCATTTATTGACCGCTAAAGAAATTGAAAGAAAATCGCCGGCTAGGGGCCATCAGGCGAAATATCGTGGCATGGAATATTTGAACGCTAGTCCGGATAAGGGCAAGAGACCCGAGGACTTACCCAAGATGCCAGACTCCGATACCCCCGAGTGGCGAGAAAATGTATCTGCGATGATTGAAAATGGCGAATACGAACCCCCGGTTCATCCTATTGAATTGCATAAATTAAATCTCGAGAAATTTAACGCGAGCATTGAAGAGCCGACCGATCGTCGGGTGATTCATTATTTCAGAAGCTCAGAGCCGCTAAAGACCAGTGATGATGATGAGCCAATTACTAGTACTACTAGTACCACTCACTATTCTACCGATGATATCAACCTTCAAGTCGCAGCGCTCATTTATACCTCGGATAGAAACTCAATGTATACGGTGGTTAACGCGCAACCCTACGACAATAAGGAGTTTGAACTTGGTCGATTGGCGTCCATTTCGCATAATTTCGTCTTGCACAATTTGACTAAATTGCCCTTGGTGGACTCTGAACATTGGTCTATGATGGAGTCCTGGACGGACGCCTCCGGTGACGGTAGAGGGCTGTATAATGGTAGAATTTACGATAAGGACGGTGTGATGACTTGTAGTTTTATGCAAGATGGTGTTATGGAGTTTTCTATGCGAACCACTAGCAAACTTTAGGAGGGAGGAAGGTTATAAAAATGGTTAGGAAATCTTAGGAAGGTATCTTTGGACTGTTATCTTTACAAAGGTTATGATTTATTCGTACTCTTAGTTCTGCTGATAGAACATTGAATACCCGATCAAGATAGTATTTTCCTCGACTACTGAGCTGGAGTTGTATTTAGTTATTTTTTTAGTTATTTTTTTAGTTATTTTTTTAGTTATTATTATAAGACCGCCTTTAGTTCTATATAGAATTGAATAGATATTGAAACTTAAACTGGTCATTTATTTGGTTGTAGTCTTTGAAGTTGGATAGATAATGAGCTATAGTTGTTCAAAGAGTAAAAGAATTGTGTTATAGGCTATGTAATTAGAATCAGTCAGTCAGTCAGACAGTCAGTCAGCTAGTCAGCTAGCCAGATAGCCACTCACTCACTCACACAACATCGCTTGGCTCAGTTGATACGCTCAGTTGATACGACACCTACTAAATTTCAACAAAAACGGTGGGAGGTGCCAAAACGCATTTCGTCTCTCCCAACTCCAAGATCACGAAAAATCTTTTTTTTCTTTCCCTTTTTTGCCAGATTTTCAGTGATTATTCTGCCGAAATTTATAATTAATCATGTCTGAACAAGCCCCTGAAATCGTTGAAGTTGTTGCCCCCGTTGTGGCTGACGTTGTTGAAGTCGCTGAAGTTTCCCCCGTTGAAGCTGTCGCTGAAGTCGCTGAAGCCCCCGTTGAAGCCCCCGTTGAAGCTGTCGAAGTAGTTACTGAAGCCCCCGTTGAGGCTTCCGCTGATTCTGCTGAAATTCTCAAGCAAGTTGAATTCTACTTCTCTGACTCTAATCTCCCCCATGATAAGTTCCTCTGGACCACCTCTCAAGCCAATGACGGTTGGGTACCCATTCGGGTTATTGCCGCCTTTGCGCGTATGAAGAAGTTCCGCCCCGTTGAAAATGTCGTGGCTGCGCTTAAGTTATCGCCCTCGTTACTTGAAGTCTCGGAGGATAATGAATCCGTCAGACGTCGCGTGCCTCTTGTGGCCCCAACTGCTGAAGAAAAGACTAATAGTTTCAAGCGTTCCATCTACGCTAAGAACTTTGGTGAAGAGGTTGAAGGTGAGGACTTACAGAGTGAAATCACCGAATACTTCAACCAATTCGGTACCATTAACCAGGTCCGTTTAAGACGTGGTGATGACAAGAAGTTCAAGTCTTCGGTATTCGTTGAATTCGCTGACATTGACCAAGCGGCCCAATTCTTGGCCCTGGAGCCCAAGCCCCTTTTCAAGGGTGTGGAATTATTGACCATGTCCAAGCAAGCCTACGTTGATATGAAGTCGGCCGAACACGGGTTCTCCAACGCCGCCAAGGGCAAGAGACGATTCAATGCGTTCGCCAAGGACAACAACAACACCGACAACAAGCGCGCCAGAGAAGACCGCCCCTCGAGAGGTCGCGGTGGATCCCGCGGAGGCCGTGGCGGCCGTGGCGGCCGCGGTGGCCGTGGTGGCCAGCGCAATTCTTACAGTTCCCGCGAAAAGACCGAGGGTTCTGGCGCCAACTCGGCCCCCGTCGCCGAATCTAAGGAATAAGCCTACAAGTTCTGTCCCAAGCCTACATCTACGGTCTGCCGCCTCATTTTTGTATAGTAATCATAATAATAATAATAAATAAACCAATCGATATCGTAGTACGCTCTGTCTCTCGCTGCCAGCCAAACGACGATCCGCAAAACGTGGGGTTACCCGCCCGCAGACCCTCGTTCAGCGACGTCGGCGATCGCCGTGGGACTCCCTCGAAGATTTCGCAGCCCCGACACCACTCTGCTGTTGTTGTTGTTGTTGTTGTTGTGTATTGTTCGTCCGTGCCCTGGCCTTTGCTATATTGCCCTCAGATCGTTTCTAGTTTAGTCGCACCGCACCCTCTCTCGCCCCCATCTCTTTTCGTTGACAAACCCTCTCTCCTTCCGACAGACTATGGGGAATTCGCCGTCCAAAAATGCCGTTTCTATGACTACCAGTAGCAGTAGCTCCACCACTTGTTCGCTCACCGTTGCCGCCGATGGCGAAGACGATTCGAGCGGTTGTAGTGGGCCAAGTAATGGGTTAAATAATAATAATAATAATAAGAATTTTAAAAATCATAATGTTACAAACACTAATATTATAAACTACGCCGGCAGGAGTCCGATGCCGACCGTTAAAAATGGGATTTCAAAGCAATCGAAATCGCATTTGAAATATTTGTCGTCCACGGCGACGACAGCGACTGATGAAAACTACGCCCTGACCTCATCGGATAGCGCGGTGGCCATCCCGCGGTGCGCTGGATACTCTTCCGGCACCACCACATCCACCACGAAGGTCACCGCCCAGTCGCAATCGCAATCGCAATCGCAGTTGCAGTTGCAGTTGCAGTCGCAGTCGGAGATTTTATCAACATCCCAGAACAGCCTCTCTAGCTCGCTCTCTGGGTGTTCGGTTCAGACGTCCTCGACCTCGCCGTCGTCCGTCAACAGTTTGGACATGTCGACTTCCAGCGGTGAAAATAATCACGACGACGACCTGGCCGCGAGCCCACCGTTTTTGGGCCCCAAGACCTTTAGAACAACCACCTCGAGTCAGACCCACGGTAATGGGACCGCCCCCCCGGTAAAGCAGTTGGTCCTGCCTAAATCGACCGAGGAGGCTTCATTTTTAAAGAAGGATCAATCCATAAGCTCGAATTACTATAAAAAGTTACCGTTTGATATCGACGAATTGATTGACCGACTCATCAAGGCTGGAAACACATCAGCCAAGGGTAAAATTAAGGATTGTGTGATTAAACCTGCGGAAATTCAACTCATCTGTACTATTACCCGACACATTTTCTTATCTCAACCGACATTATTAGAATTGGGCACCCCAGTTAGGATTGTCGGTGACGTTCATGGTCAGTTCACTGATTTACTCCGTATTTTCTCATTATGTGGTGAACCGCCTACATCCAATTATCTCTTTCTGGGTGACTATGTAGATCGCGGTAAACAATCACTAGAGACTATATTGTTGTTGTTTTGCTATAAGATCAAATATCCCGAGAACGTCTTTCTCTTACGTGGTAACCATGAATCGGCGTCCATCTCTAAAGTGTATGGGTTTTATGACGAATGTAAGCGTCGGGCCAGTGTCAAAGTATGGAAAATATTTGTTGATGTCTTCAATACTCTGCCTATTGCCGCCACCGTCGGTGGTAAAATCTTTTGCGTTCACGGTGGTCTTAGTCCTTATTTAACTAGTTTGGACGCCATCAAATCCATTCAACGACCCACTGATGTCCCCGATATCGGACTTCTCGCTGATCTCCTCTGGAGTGACCCGGATAATGATATCGCGGAATGGAGTAATAGTGACCGTGGGGTGAGTTATTGTTTCGGTCAGGCCATTGTGACGAAATTTTGTAAACAATTTGGTTTCGATCTGATCTGTCGGGCTCATATGGTCGTTGAGGACGGGTATGAATTTTTCGCTAAACGGAAATTAGTTACTATCTTCTCAGCACCTAATTACTGTGGAGAGTTTGACAATAGTGGTGGGATCATGAAGGTCGATAAGGATATGTGTTGTAGTTTTGAGTTGTTGAAGCCAAAGGGGAAGCGGAAGAAGAAGAGACGGTAGGAAGCTAGTAATCTTGGAAGGTCGAGGAAGACTATATCTATCTATCTTGACCCTGGTTTTTGACGTTATTTATATATATTATCTCTTCTATCTCGCTTATCCTATTCTATCTTTCTACGTGGTCACTTCCCACCACCAGAGAATGCCAGAGAAAGAAGCTTGCCCCCGCCCTTTAAGTGTGTAGATATAAAATAAATACTGAGATGAAGCACGTTTATAGTCGTTTTTTCCGTTCTTTTCAATAAATAAATAAATAAATAAAATAAATAAAATCATCAAGTTTCCCCCGCAGCCTATGAGCCAACCCCAACCGTCCCCGGCGCGACCCTAACCCGCGCGATAGAGACTTTGTCGCCGGACTTTTCTTCGTCTATCGACAATCTCCACTTTTCTTCGAAGCGTTTTCTCACGAGAATTTACGGGAGTTTTACCGATTATCGATATTATAAGTCGTTTAGATTGTCTGGTTAGTCTGGATAGTATCTATTTTATTAGTATTGCTATTTGATCCCCTTCTCCCTCCCCTTAACCACAGAGAACAGTCATAAACAACAAACGACAACAACAACGAGGTAGCAACCACCCTATCAACGACACAGCAACGACTCCATTTGACTTATTGAAAAAGATGTCAGCAAGAAGAGTGTCCAGATCGCGATCCTCGGCGCAGACGCAACCCGCTGAACCTGCCCCGCCTTCATCACCCTCGCCGTCATCACCGGCGGCCACTGGGTCCTCGCCGGCGTCATCGGCCGAGGTCACTCGCTGTATCTGTGGACACGATGAACTTCATTTGCCTGATCGTCGCAATTTACCGGCGTATTTACCTGCCAATTCGCCCTTTTTGGCTAATCCGGAATCCATCGACTCGGGCCTTTTCATCCAATGTGAGACCTGTGACGTATGGCAGCATGGGTTCTGCGTAGGATTTTATCAGGAATCGGCGGTACCGGATGCTTACTATTGTGAAAAGTGTCGATCAGATCTTCATGTTGTCGTGGTAAGACCTAGTGGTAAAACGAGTACGTATGTGGGTAGTGAGGATAATCGGGAAGAAATTGAGATGGTGCTCAAACATGGTGTGGCGGCCGTGGCAGATAAGGAGGAAAGCGAGGAGACTCCCGAATTAGCGGTAAAAGTAGAGACAATTGAACGTAAGGCAAATGATGCTAAATTGAATAATGAAAGGGAGGTGGGAATTATGGATGATAAGGCCCAATCACAATCACAATCACAATCACAATCGGCTACTACTGCCACTACTACGACTGCTACTACTACGCCTGCTACTACTACAACTGCTACTGCTATGACTGCCATTACTACTAATAAATTAGAATCGGATGAACATCCTGAATTAAAGCCCGAAAATGAAGATGATGATAAAAATACGATATCCACCGGTCGATCGGTAAGATCCTCACGATCTACGTTGAATTCACGATCGGGTGATGCCGCTTACGAAGAGACCCTGAGACGCGTCCTAGAGGAGAGTGTTAATGATAAAAAGCATATCTCAGACGAAAGTGATAGCAAACATAGTGATTCTAGAAAATCCCAGACTGAAAAGCCCGGGGATGATGATAAAGAAGAACGACGTGATGGTGAGGCGCTATCGTCATCATCGTCATCATCGCGATCGAGTCGAAGTAAAAAACGTCAAGCCTTAAATAATTACACTTCTTATGATGAAGATACCAACGCTAATGAACCCACCACTGTTACGGCCCCTGTTATCACCCCGAGTTTATCGACTCAATCGAAACGTAAAAGACGAGTACCTAATGGTAACGGTAGTAATCAGGAATTAACCGGTGATGAAGATACATCCAATAATACCGATACAGGATTTAAGACCACCACCACTTCTAAACGACGACGACCCGATGATACTAATAATGCGTCGACAGCTACTACGACGACAGCGACGACGACAGCTACAACGGCAAACCCGCCAACATCATCCAAGGGCAAGGGCGGCGGTAGCCGATCGTCTAAATCCAAGCCCGAGGATTACGTTAATGACAAGCCGAGTAAACCGCGAATCCCTGGGTCGCGATCGCAACTCAATGACATGAAGAAACGAGTGGCGGCCATTCTGGAATTTATCGGTCGTACGCAAGTGGAAATGGCTCAAGAGAATAACGAGGATAAACGAGGTTCTTACGACACTAATAGCAATACCCCTCAGGAAGGACCCTTATTTGAGTCCTCCAAGAGTCTACAGATGATGGACGCGTTAACAAGGAAATTATTACTATGGGAACAGAAATTCGGCCGTTATGGCAAGAATTGATTAATAAATAATTCAATAAAATAAATAAATAAATAAATCAATAAATAAATAAATACAAAAGTAATCCACAAATAAATACAACCGCCAAAGGGAACAGAAAAGTCCACAATTTTCGATTTCTAAGCGCGGCGTGTCACGTGATGGATTCCCGCCACGGCGTTGAAATCTCAAAATCCATTTTAGGAACCGGCGATTTCTGATCTCCGAAAATCTGTATTTTCTACTCATCTTCAACCCCTGCTGTCGGAACCAATATGGGCCTTTTGTAAGTTTGCGCCGAGGATTAGATTCAGGCATGGTCGTTGTTTGATCCTATGTACTTAGTTTAGTGCAGTTTTTTTCTGGTTTGTTTATGCTAACCTAAGGACACCATTTGGCGGGCCTTATTCTCTCCATGGTGAGAAAATGACCCTTTGAATCTATCTTTTCTCGTTCTGTTTTTTTTATTTTTACTTTTTTTAGATCATTGGGTACACCTCTTCATTGGGATGAAGTTAAGAACCATGCTGACTACGTACGCGAACAGGGTATTATCCAGTTGATCAATATCTACAACAAGACCAAGGGTATCAAGACCGCGCAGTTATTATGGGGTGATGAAGTCGAATATATGGTAGTATCTTATGACAATGAACACAAACAGGCTAATCTTTCATTACGTCAAGCTGAAATTTTAGATACTTTAGCTCACGCTGAGGCCTGTGGTGAATTAGACGGATCTAATGTAACTTATCACCCGGAATACGGTAGATTTATGTTGGAAGCCACTCCCGCCAATCCTTATACCGGTGAACCTAGTGATTTAATTACGGTAGAATCTAATATGGTCACTCGTCGTAAGGTCGCTAAGCGTCATATGAAGGATACCGAAGTACCTCTTACCATTACTTCGTTCCCGCGCTTAGGTGTTCAAGGACAATTCACTGACCCTTATTTCCCCGTCGATGGTAGTGCATCCAAATCCTTATTTTTGCCCGATCAAATCATCAATACTCATGCACGATTCCCGACTTTAACCGCCAATATTCGTCGTAGACGGGGTGAGAAGGTTGCAATTAATATCCCTATTTTCAAGGATACAAATACTCCGTCACCCTTCATTGATCCCGATGTGGCCCGTTTAGCTAATCGCGGCCTCTTTGAAAAAAACGATAAAGAAGCCCTAACTGCCGCGAAACCCGATCACATTTATTTGGATTCCATGGGGTTCGGTATGGGTTGTTGTTGTTTACAGATTACCTTCCAGGCTCGTGATATTACTGAGGGTCGTGATTTGTACGATTCACTCGCCCCGCTGACTCCTATTCTTATGGCCCTGACCGCCGGCTCACCCACTTACCGTGGCTACTTGGCTGATCAAGATACTAGATGGAATGTTATCTCCGGTGCTGTGGACGATCGAACTCGTTACGAACGTGGATTGTCGGATGAAAATCCTAATGGGAAACAACAGAGAATCCCTAAGAGTCGATACGATTCTATTGATTGTTATATCTCCCCGCGCGTCCGCGATAACGGTGAGGACTTAATGAACGATATCACTATTGTTCAGAACGATGCCATTCGTGAGAACTTGAAGACTAATAGTGATATGGATGATCTCTTGAGTCAACACTTTGCGCATCTCTTCATCCGTGACCCGTTATCGATCTTTGAAGAATTACTCGAACAAGATAATGAAACCTCATCCGATCATTTCGAAAATATCCAATCCACTAATTGGCAAACCATGCGCTTTAAGCCCCCTCCCCCTAATTCACGTATTGGCTGGAGAGTGGAATTTAGAAGTATGGAAGTACAATTGACCGATTTTGAAAACGCTGCCTTTTCAGTATTTACCGTCCTCTTGACCCGTGTATTCATCTCTTATAATTTGGACCTCTACATGCCACTGTCTATGGTGGACGCCAATATGAGAACGGCCCATAAACGTAACGCCGTCCTGGATGATAAGTTTTATTTCCGTTCTAACTTATCTAGCGATAAGGACGATATTGCCAAGACTACCTTTGATCAATTATCCATTAACGAGATCATCAACGGTGGCGCTAAATTCATCGGTCTCGTGCCCCTCATTAAGCAATACCTTCATTCAATCTCAGTCCCTGTTGATACCCTGTGCCAATTAGAAAGATACTTGGCCCTTATTTCCCGTAGGGCGTCCGGTGAATTAGTTACCACCGCGGCCTGGATAAGAAATTTCATCACTACCCACCCGGCTTATAAGCACGATAGTGTGATAAATAGTGAGATTAATTACGATTTATGTAAGCTCATGGAACGGATTTCTAATGGCGAGAAGTGGAATGATGAAGATGGCGCCAAGAGCTTATTAGGTGGCTTCGACCCGAATTATTCTTAGGCTTGAGATTCTTCTTTTTTTCAGCCAAAGGTCTGAAAAGATGAAAGGAAATTTTTCCTTAGCATATATATAATAAAAATAAATTAATAAAGAAAATAAAATAAAATAAAAGTCTATTCTTTAATACTTTAAAAGTTCTAATAAAACCCACATATATAATGGCACAATGACATTATCATTAATCTCGCCAATTCCCTCTAATAAGCTAGTCAACGCCGTGACGGTCAAAATACCACCCAAGCCAATTTTATCCAATGAATGATAAGTATTATTAACCAGCAATATATCATCGACATCATCATGTAAATGAAATCTCAGGCTGAAGTTCAACGTAGACTTGGCTAAATAAATCCCCAGCGTCATGGCCACCATCATGGCTAATGTGCCCTCGATAGATTTACTCGAATTAGGCCATTTGTGACGTCCCAGCCGTTTCCCAATCAAACTGGCGGTAGAATCGCCCAATCCGAGACAGATGACCCCAGCGGGCGAGGGCGTAGACCCGTTCAATAACACTGGCAGGGAAATTCCCAAAATTAAGAAAATGTGCGATACGATTATAGGCCCACAGGTATCCCTCGCGTCGGTATACAGAGCTAAAGAATCGTGCAAGTACTTACCAACGGGTGGGATAGTGGTGGCGCGCACAAACTCCAATAGTAAAAACAGAGTAATGGCACCCCCGAGCGCCAGACGACTGAACGAGGGTGTGATGGCCAAGGTGGGTAAAAAGATAACAACAACAAGATAATGCCACGACTTTCGACGCAGATCAAGTGGCATATGAGACCGCACCGAGTGAATCAAGGGAATGAAAATGGCCAATAATACGACCCAGTAGACCACCATTGGGATTACCTTGGAATCCAGCGACGAATGGGACGTGGGGAGGAAAAATTGATTGAATATATATACAAAGGGATCAATACCCCCGAGTCTATAAGATAAGTAAGGGCGAACTACCATAAATAGCACTGTTATGGTGAGGATTGCAAACTTTAACGCGGCGGATCTTTTTAGCGCTTCAGCGTCTACGGGCCGTTTGTGTCGGGGGAGTGACGATAAATACATGATTCGTTCAACGTAAGGGCTACTGATATAAATGGCCAGGGCTAGCCCGAATAGCGCCGTTTGGAAAATCAAAATGACGGGATCCAGACCCGATCCAGTCGGTGATAAGACGAGTTCTTCCGCTAATAAGAAATTGGTTAATAAGAGCGTGACTAAGGTGCGCTCAGGTCCCACTAACGAAGAGTGAACTAATGATGAAACCAGGGAATTGGTTTGTACGTAGATACCCTGTAATGCGATATATTTAGGTGGGGCTACTAGCGCAAATAAAATAGTCTTGAGCCAAGGTGGACTAGGGAGAGGATTGGTAATAAATAATGTAGCATAAAGATTGAAGCGAAGAATATAAGCCGAATTTTCACTTAAAGGCATAACCAAACAAATCAAAATAGGTAAAACCATATTATAAAGTGGTAAAATCCATGAAACCATTGAGGTGGCAGTATTGGACAATAAAGCCGATTCAGGCGTAGTTGCCCCACCTCGCTTATTGTTGGTATCAACTTGACCCTTATCGTTAAACCATAGATACGCTGTCGAGATTGCCACACCACCCACCCAGAGGTCAAACAATTCTTGATTGGGTTTAATTATATTGTCTTGAATGGACGGTACCTGTTTGGTTGCATAGATTAACGGCAATATTAATAACGCCAGTTCAATTAGGTTACGACTAAACAGCCAATTAAAGGTCGGTAAATATTGCCCAAGTTCAACGGCGCCAATATTAGTATTTGGTTCCTCAAAACTTATATCCCTACTACTGTCCTCGATGTTATCAAAATCATCATCGGAATCATCGCCCCGTTCGAACCTTCCACCCTCATTATCGGACTCCTCACCACTATCGATAGGAAACGTATCAATGGTATTCCGGGGTAATAAAAACGGAGTCCTTGACGTCAATTTAGCCGATTTAAATTCGGGATTTTCGGCCAATAGCGACGGCGATCTTGATGTGCTGGCCGAGGTCATGGTCGAGGGTCCCGATGTAGTTGTGGGCACGGTGGTGGTAGTATCAGCAGTAGCTGGGGATAATAATACCGAATTATCCATACTAGCCTGTGTTTCCTCTTCCAATATTTGACACCAAAAGACGTTCGCAAAAGGGAGTTGAATTAGACTTGAAATGCCACCTAGTAAGGTGGAACAGACTAAGATCGCTGCGGCCAGTGGTAGTTAAGTCGGCGATTATGTGGCCGATGCATGAAGCGTTGATTCCAATATTTTTCCGCATTTCTCAACATTTCTAAACGTCTCTCAACGTTTTTCAACGGTTTTCAGCCGTTTCCAGCCTTCTTTTAATATATATATATATATATATATAGGTAGATATAAATACTTTATTATAGGTAAATACACGCTTCATTGCAGGAAAATAAATAAATCAGCAGAGCACTCTGAACGTTGGACTAATTAGCGGACATATCCTCATTCAATAACTTGACTCTTTCTTGGGCATCGGCATCTTCAGTGCTGGTACGATCCAGAATTTCAGCATATCCAATATCACGGTAGACAGTAGACATACGTTCGTATGTCTTGGTAACCAGGTCATTGACATCTTCTGCAGTCAGACCCGTAGTTTCAATAGGGTCCAAGACATCGGCAATAACATTGGCCTTACGCATAAGCTTACGTTTACCATTAAAGACCCGACTGGTATTAGCAATCACAATCGGAACAATAGGCACTTGGGCTTGAATGGCCAGGTGGAATGCACCCTTCTTGAAGGGCAAGAGTTCTAAATTAGTAGCGTACGATCTGGTACCTTCAGGGTACATAAATACGGTATGGCCTATCCGTTCACGTCTATTACGGTAACCAATACCGTACTTGATAGCATCAACGGCACCATTTAGTACCTCTAAGGATTTATCACGATTAGCTCTATCCAAGAAAACGGTACCACTGAGTGACATGAAAAGGCCCAGGATGGGAATGATTTTCAATGATGATTTTGCGGTAATGGAGGTATTTTGGGGCATAACTCTTCCCAAAATCCAAATATCCATCTCATTTTGATGGTTAGAGATCACCACCGCCGGGTGAGGAATCAGGGCAATGGGGTCATAATTGGAAGATTCAGCGGTAATCTTATCCACATAACGGACCTGAGATTCTCCTTGTTGTTGCACTTCTTCTTCTTCTTCTTCTCCTCTTTCGGCTTCATTGCTACCACCGGCGGTGACAGGTTTCAAAGTACGTCTACGAACGGTTACGGTATTGCCCAATAATTTAGACCCTAGGGTATAAAAGAAGCGAGCCACGGTCCATTGTGACATACCCTTGCGGCCCATGATGGAGCAGACCACGGACGAGAGCACGCCAAAGGTGGCCGAGGCCATGAAGGACGCTATGGCGACCATGGCCCGCGAATAGAACCGGACGGGCCCGTATATTTTGCCCAGCAACTTCATGCTAGACTGTGGGGGTTGGTTGGAATGATAAAGCCAGATACAAACGGGCGCTTGAGGTCAGCCGTCTCGCCTTGAGAAGTGGCTGGGATCAAAACCAGGAAAATCAAGAAAATCAAGAATTTGGGTCGTCCCGCCGTTGGGCGTTTGGGGATCTCAGCCGCCGCGGCCTGCCCGATGTGGAGCCCAATCTATTCTTGACGCTGGACTCCAAGATTCCGCAATGGACGGGACGGTTGGTTGGAGTCCAGAGTGGAGAATAGTCTGTAGATTCGGGGCTTGCAGGGGAATATTAATAAAATTGACTCCTTTTGCCTCTGTCTGTTGATCCCCTCGGAGTCAGTGACCTATAGGCCATTTCTTTTAAAAATGACAAGAAAATGCGCCAGTGGTTTAGTGGTAAAATTCACCGTTGCCATCGGTGAGCCCCCGGTTCGATTCCGGGCTGGCGCAACCTGACTTTCCGAAATAGTTTAGTGGCTAGAATTTGCGCCTGTCAGAAATTTATTTCAGCACGCGTGGGACCGGGGTTCAATTCCCCGTTTCGGAGTCTTTCTTTTTTTTTAAGTTGAAATGATTATAGTTTTCAGGTTTAACATTATATCTTAAGTAAGCATTATATCTTAATGCAACCAAAATGGTTGTTTAAACTATGGGTCATCTTACGTTACCAATAATATATAGATCTGCAATTAAGAAGTGGCTACAATTAAAGATAATAATCATACTATATCCCATGAAAAATATAAATAACGGAAAATGAAGGGAAAAGAAATTGAAAGAATGAAATGAAAAAGAAAGAAATGAAAAAGAAGGAAATGAAAATAAAAACCCTGAAATACGTTATTAGAAGAATCCTTTTTAACCGAAACTTTTGGAACCCATTTTAGCATTTATCAAGGCCATGGAGGTACTTTAATCAATATCATCAACAGTAAAACCTTTATCGGTTTCACTAGAATAATTAATAACAGGCTCGTCATTATTATCTTTATGTATCTCAATATATCCTACCTCGATTTGGAGAGAATCATCCGTGTCCATAGTAACCGCTACATCGGTTTTAGACACGATATCTTCATGGTCATCGATATTATCTACCTTGACTCCCACAGGGCCATCGACTAAATCTACATAGTCATTTATAGAATCCTCTTTATCCACAGCCACATGATGAGACATTTTTTCATCGGGGTGGTTCACCGCCTTGAGTTCCCCATTATCACTTGAATGCGCGTTGCTGGGGGGTAGCGTAAGATTTTCAGTACTAATCGAATTACTCACAGGGTATTGACTCAAGGGTTCCGTTTGAGTGACCATATCGCTAGAGTTTACTCGTCTTTCAAAATAAAGATTTATACGGTTATCAACAAATCCGGTTAGCTGGTGCTTTATAAGATCCACTATACGATCGATGGCAGGTGCATCACCAGTTGATTTTGATAGAGTTTCGATTATTGAAATAGGTATTAGCGTTGTTAAATTTGGCTCAGGTTGAATGAGTTCTGGGTCGATTTTTCTTTTCTTGGAGATCGGGTCGTAATTTGTCGACACAACATCAGCGTGTTGTGGGATGACTGAATCTCCAAGTTGATCTGCGTTATCATCTTTCCCAGTTAAAGTTTCAGGCTTATCTTCCATTGCAAATATTAATAGGGAAATTAAGTTAGCTAAATATTTAATTGAGTAATAAAAGTTTGCTTGTCAAGGATAAATAAATTAAGAAAGAAGTGGAAGTATTTGAGTGAAGAAAAGATACAATTCGGGGAGAAGGCTGCGGGGGGTTGCCGTACGTGCATTGGGAGATCTGTGTTATCGTAGTGCGCGGCAGCCGTTGGTATCTGTTAAAATACTGTCAGTCAACATTAAATTGTAATGTAAATGGCCGGATAGAAAGATATAGATTAGGATAATAATTACTTAGAAATAATTTAATGAAAAATGCGGCTTAGTTCTACATCGAAGGTTTAACCTATTTTGCAACTTATATAGTCTGTTTAAACTAATGCATCTCAATCTATAATACCTAATCCTAAAGCGACTATGAGTCTTCGTTGGGGTGGGCCGTTGCGCAAAGTCCAAGCACAGGGGGCCGTATATACTACGGATCTGAAGCGTGAAACCGTAGAGCAATTTTTCTTTTGTTTATTATTGCCTAAAGGGTTCTGCTTTTGTGGTTACTTGGGGCACAATGAGATCTCTAGTCTTTGGAATTTAATATTGGGCGTGCATTAAATAAAGAAATTATAAAATTGGGTTTAACGAGGTAGAAGAAGAGACTTGAATAGAATAACAATAAAATGACCCAAATTTTGCAAGAAATAAGCAGAAATGAGAATGAAAAAACAATACGAAGTCGATTTCTACAGCTTAGCTTATCTCTCTAGATAATGATGCTTTTTGGTGGATATTCATATTGCAATATTGCTCAAACATGGATATGTCACTAAGCCATTGAAACCCCCTTTCTTTTCCTTGGGGTATCTTACCGGAATTAATCTTCATTTCATTAACCACAACCTATGTAATCCTCAAGGCAGCAAACATAATATCAACGCTACAAAGATCATAACTTTAAAAGACTTATGTTTTGTAACCTCGAGGGCAGTAGGCCCTTTTATTGTAACTTCGGCTATATCCGCTATGTACGAATTAAAGAGATTAATTAATTGTTCTCCTTTGTAAGTTATTAGCCACGGGGATTTATTTATGAAGAGTCTCCATATTATATTATTCTCCAGTTCTCATGGATATAGTTCATTCTGATACGTGACCTAAAGGTAAATATTTTTCTTTTTTTCTTTTGCCCTGGGTTTTGTGGCTTTTTGGTTGTACTTGAAGGATTTTGAGCCCTGAATAAGTGGAATAATGCTGCTATCCTAAATAAAAATTAAAAAAAAAAGTAATTCGGTTTCTTGGAGGGGTTTCTCTTAGTTAACATGGGTTTATTTTTTGTTTTTTCAATTTTTGTTGCTATTTATAATATAAATAATATTTTTTTATAAATTAGTCGAGTAAACTAAGGGCTATTATGAGACAAATGCTGATCAAAATAATTGCTGGTGTGGTTTTAAACTATAATGGTCAGACATATTAATGTCTCGGTGGATGAATAATAAAATCTTGCCGTTGCGGGGCCAAGGGAGTAAGCGGTGGTGATTCCGTATTCGATGAGACCGAGACATGTATTTTTATCTGGTATAGATTTAATGTTATCTTGTTTTATTTATCATCTATTATTAATCATTTTAATTGTGAGACATAAATAACATATGGCTCCACTTATCATATGATCTGTCAGCTTTCGGATATTCTCCAACACACATTGGTTTCATGATTACCACAGCATTCATCGTTGCATGACGATGCGATAAACCAGGCCAACGACCCTGGAGCAACTGAGACTGAGACCTCCCTACGTCAAAACGGAAATCTCTGACAGTTGCAGGGCCGAAATTGAGGGTGTGAGACAGTTTCAAAATACCTCCATAGCATAAACCACAAACCACAACCTGACAGGAATGGTAACTTTATTTACCACGCCAGTGCAAAGTCCTCCTTAACCCCAGCATATGAAACCGTCATCTCCATCAGGCACGGCGGGTTTGGCACGGATCATCGCAATATCTTTTATTAGACCAGAGAGCTTAGGCGAGAGGAAATGCGGGCCTGGGAAGTTAATGACAAATCCTATAGGCAAGGCGGAAGCACGCATATATTAAAATAAAAGGCGTATTAAATTTGTATAACGGGACGGCAACCAAAGGGATGCAAAAATGATACGGCAATACAAAAATGCGACATATATTTATTAATAACTAGAACCAATCACGGCCGCCCAGACATATATATATATATATATATAAAATATCCTCTTGTTGAAATGAAGTAAAGGGAGATTCAGTCACAGAACCTCGACAGATAAACCGATAGACCATATGGATATGGAAATTGATACCAGACCTTTAGGAAAATAGCGGCCGAGTAACCTGTTGGGCTCATCGTTTCAGTTGAACTGAATCTGTGTTGTATTTGCACCGGACGAGATCGCATACTACGAGATGAGATAGAAAATCAAAAGTCTACGGCAAGGGCCGCAAGGCCTGCCCCGTTTAGCGCGCTGAAAACGGGCACATGGTCGGCGCGGCCCCAACGGTCCCCCGGAGCAGGGTTTGGCCAGGCCAACCAGGGCCTGACAAGTGTACAGCGCGCGAAGACGGCCGGCCACCACCTAGCGAAGACGCCCCCAGGCGAGTATCACGTGAGGTGTCATCACCCAAAATTGACAATCGGGGATAAGCGGCTGCCGGGCCAACTGCCACTGTGCCAAAATATATGTGCCCCAGCCGGCATATTCGTGGCACGAAGACGCCAACATTTCTCCACGCTCCCGGCTTGTCATCGATCAGAATGGGCCACTCGCTGGGTTGGGCCTTTTCGCAGCCCAAACAGGGTTAGGGGTTTCCTGGTTCTTCGTCTTCAGTTTTCTTTTTGATTTTATTACGTAATAATCTTATCTGAGTGCTAATTGATACCTGTAACGTCGTACTTGGTTTATTGTTTATCTTTTGCCTTTTTTCGATTTTCTTTGATTCTTTTTTTTTCCCTTAAATTCTTTTTTTTTTCCTTAAATTCTTTTTTAATTTTCCGGGTTGATCGGTTCCGATCACGGTTTCTTATCACCTTAGCAGCCAATCTGCCGTCAGTCTTAGTATATACTAACCATTTGCCTACTGATACATCAGCCGATATGTCCCGAACCTGAGTGTGGAAACTCCACATTGGCCATAGCGTTAACGGCAGCGTCTACGCCTGCATATCCATTACATATCCACCTACCGCTATAAACTATCGTTCCACACGTATCTTATGCGATATGCTGGTTATCTATCTACACATCATATTCTCTAAACAATTCGTATTCCAATTCTAAAATGGTAATAATTCAGAGAGGTAGGGTGAGGATGGTTTTGAGTAAGTTAACACGGGGGGAGGGGGGATTCTATATTCCCCATTGTTTTTGTCCTTCAATCAATAAGTTCTTCCATGTGAATCGATCGGAAGGGATCTTAATAATATAATGATGATAATAAAATAATAATAATAAAATAATTAAATAATAAAAGTCGCGTTTTCGCTCCATTCATTCCGACTTCTATTAACTCGCCTAACTCCGATTACCGAGCTATGGACCCATTCTTCCTCCGCGTCTACCTCCTATGCGTCTTCCAAAGCGAATGGGATAGATAACAAACAAAGATCCCTTCGCCCGACGTTTTCGTTTTCCTTCTGCGGTAAAGAATCCCCACCACAGATGAGTGCCACCCGCACAGCCAGATTATCGTGAGTACATAGAAAGAGAAAGAAAACAAAAAGATATATTACAACTTTACTAAATCTACACGGAAAGCTTACTAAAATTTAAAAATCAAAAGCCATTAGTCGCTTAGAGTTTTTGATTTTTTTTTTGGCGAGATTAGTCTTAATGGCTTAAAGTTAAATTGAAGGCGGCTGAGTGTAGACCCAGCTATGTATGTACGAACGTGTTTAGGTACGTATTTTGATTTCTTTACTTGGGATGCGGGTCCGAGCGGGCTTAAGAAACAGCCACAACCACAATAATAGCCACAATTATAACCACAATGTATTAAGTCTTTGTTTCGCAAAACTTGAGACCTTATTAAACGCTTTCTTTCATTTATTATTAAATTTTCACTTTTTATCTTTCTTTCTTTTTTCGGGTATTTGATGAATGGGGCCTTTTAAAACTATGGATGGGGTCTACTGCCCATTTCCTCCCGGGTTGGGATTTTTGAATTTCTAATATAGATCACCGTAATCAACCACCCTTAAACGCCACACCCGGCTGACAGCTGTTGATAGCGTAAGCCATTTTCTGAACTGACAGATCCTGCATGCATTCATTCCCACCATACTCCAATATTTTCTCGAACCCATGAATGCTATACCTTGAGAAGGATATACCACCCCCCCCACATAATATCAGTTTAGCGGATTCACCGGTGATCATCGTTTTTGGTTGCTTCAAGAGTGGTTGGAAATTGAGACTAAATGTGGTTGGTTGAATGTGAAATGCACGGAATCTGCAGTACGGTGGTGCTTCCTTCTTTGGCAGCATGTATACGAAAGAATTCATTCTGCCGAATTGTCTGATGGTTGACAACGGGTGACACGCTAAATGAGGAAACTTTAAGCTTCGGGATTTTACTGTTTTGGGGAACTTTGAATTATGCATGGGGAAGGCGGGCGGTTAAACGAGAAGAGCCGCTAACGGGACGGCTCAATGGGCCCAGAATTTAGCCAAAAGGTGATACCGCCGATCAGGAAACTTTAAATATCCAAAACATAGGGAGGTAGACATAACATTCAGAATTGGAGACCCTCAAATGGTCAAAAGTAGTAAAGAGCAATCACCAATAAAAAAAATAAAAACGAGACAGCTAAATTACCTACATAGAGCTGAAACATTTTATCATGATAAAATAAAGCAAAGCGAGGAAGATTTAGCTGCCGGAAAAAAAGGATTATAACACAAGATTGGTTATAATAATAATAATAATAATAATAATAATAATAATAATAACAATAACAACAATAATAATAACAGAAAACAAAGGATCCAAGTGATCTCATGTGATATTTTTCCTTCTTCTTCTTCAGTTGTAATATTTTATGGCCTAAATCTCCGACATGGTTGCGGATGGGGGAGGCACGGACCTAAGATGGATTAAATTATATAACCTGTTTGGGCACTTATTTGTCATTAGTATTATGATGAAGTCTGCGGCGGGTATCTAGCGATATTAAGATCCCAGACTAATCGCTTAATGGAGGAAAGAAGATAATTGAAACACTTTGGGACTGGGCGGGATAGGCCACGTCTATAATGACGAGTCTGACGACGCCAAGCCTTGCATTACGGCGACGTCAATTATCTTCGTTACAATCAAAAGACCCAAAAGTTCTCCCTCAATGTGGGTAGGAGGGAGAGTGGCGGCACGTCAGCGAAGGCCATATAGATAGGGTCACATCATTATATGACATAATACGGCCTTGCAGCCCGCAACTCGGCCGGGGCCGCCGTTTATCAAACGGATTGGTTTGTGGCCGGTAATTAAGGTAGAGGCGAGACTCGTGGAACGCTGACATGTAGAGCCGTGGCTTAACCTCTGCGGGCTTCTTTCTATCAATTTGCGATCAAGTCACGTTATTGGTTAGTCAATAGCATGGAATTTGCATCCAGCACCCACCTGATAACCCATGGAAGCACCTTTTCCTTCTCTATCCCGTCCATGACTAAGGGTATGCTAATATACATCTTTCTACTCGCATTTCTAATTTCCCTTGGAATGCCGAGGGATACCCCTCCCGGGAACCCTGGCCTGACCTAATTGTTATTAATCAACCGCCACCGCGATCATAGCCCACAGCGGCACTATCCCGTCCTTTTGACAGCTTGGTTGCAATACCACAAGCGCATCTCCGTGCATCGGGTATGTACAATAATGTGGTGTACCGACTACCGCCTACAACCACGAACGGCATTTCACTCCACGCCCCTAGTAAACTGAATAAATAAGATATTTGACTAAATAATCCCCCAGTAAGAACCAATCTATCTATATATATATATATATATATATATTTAAGTAGAGGAGAGTAAATAAACTTGTATATTATTTTAGAATAATGGAAGAAAAGAGAAGAGAAGAATTAGCAAAAAGAAACAAGAGTGGTACGACTCCCTGATCACAATAATAGGATCAGATCAGGAGGATCATATGTTTCCATCAAACAGAACGAC